>JASDQU010309556.1:73386-86760 GCA_032191745.1 Picea mariana
TTTGAACTAAGATACTTTGTGAGTTCAGTTGCAGATCTACATTTGACATTGCTGTTATATATGCTTGAGTGGTCTAATATATCTGTTTTGAATCTGAGTCTTAATATCTCATTGGTTGAAGTTTACTGTTTGAATACTTGCATAGATCTCTGCTTTAGAGTATTGTGATATCACTATCTAGATAGGGTTTACAAGTCACTGTTAGAAATCTAGCTTCATTGTTTATCTTAAGTTCAGATTGCTATTATACTATTACTACCCTATATGCTGTTCTGTTCTTCAGATCTAAAGGAGTTTTTGCTTTAATTTTTAAAAAGAGACTGATGTTTTATTCTTACCCTAAAAATCTAACACATCAGCACAGACAAATAGATGGGGGCAATGGTAATCTTTATTGCTCAGCCAAGTAATGGAGAAATGAATACAAGTCTCAAGAAGCTCCTCACGGGCTTCTACATTTAAACAGGAGAGTTCTCAAGCGTTTCCAGACATACAGAAAGCCAAATACTTGAGGAACCTTTGAATTGTATCTGCAAGGGTATGTGTTGTCACAACCCAATAATCTCCACCTTGACAACAATTTCCTCATACCTTGCCCAACAAATCAATCATCACCTTTCCTGCAAGCCAAGAGAAGCCAAACACCACCGCAACTTCTCTAACAATATTGGTTGCATGACATGTCTGTACAGTTTGCTCCAGTATGGAGCACTCCACCTCCATTGAATCAATATAACCACAAACTAAATCACTGCAACCACTATAGGTGATACTCATGCTTCTCAGATATCGAAGCACCCATTACCATGCTCTTTACCTAGTTGGCACCATGTGTCCACTAACAATACCAACTGCATGTGAAATATTTGAACATTCCATCGCAATCATCAACCTTCATACTGCATTTGCATAAGGTACACGAGACATATAATCCTTTCTTTCTTACTAGTAGGACATACACTTGAAGAAAGCTTACAACGGAAAGCTAAAGGGATATTAACCAGTTTCACAATGCTCATACAGAACCTCATCAGTATCTTCACCAGACTTCTGTTGTGATAACCACAACTTACCATTTTTCCTGTCTCTATATACTTCTATGCCCAAGATTTGTTTTGTTGCTCCTAGATCCTTCATCAAAAGTCCTAGCCAACTAAGCCTTAACCTGTTGCTCCAACAATGCTTTGCTTGCAACAAGCATATCATCAACATAACACCAAGATATTGAATATGTCATAAACACAGTGATCATACTTGCTTCTTAAGAAACTTGGCTCACCATGAAGGAATCAAACATCTTGTACCATTGCCTGGTTACCTTAGGCCATACAATGATTCCCTGAGTTTGCAAACAAATCTCCCTTTGCGATCCTAAACAACTTCTCATTGTTCCATGTACACATCTTTGTTAATGATGATTTGTGGGCAGTAGGATCCCACAATCTACATCCCTTAACTCCATCACCATAACCAACAAAGATGTACTTCCTTGACCAAATCCAACCAAGCCAACCAAGTGAGCCTTCACCTTCTCACCTCTACRCAAATTTCGATGGAGTATCCAAAGCCCTTTAAAGAATTCATTACATGCAATACATGGGCTCTAAAAAACACGAGCTACCAAAACACATGTGACTGAAACCACGACTCTTGACCTAACTTCCCCCCATGACCTAAACCGGCCAAACTTCTCTTAAAGACAGGGTATTCGGGAATACCACATGCTCCCCCCTATCACCTAGGTTATCTATACTTTATAGGTGACATTTCAAAACCGGGGTACGCATGCCTAACCATGTCTTAAATTCGTATGCCCATTTACATATAATAATAATAATAAATTGTCAACTCCACCTCGAACTTTGCATTCAAGACTTTCACCCTTGCTTCGAATCTGAGTAAGCCCATCAACACTTCGATTCCATGCTTGACGTGCCACCATCACCACCAGATCTAACTCTACCTCCTCCAACAACTCATCATAATGGTCCACGATCATCTCGTTGAAGCATTATGTCAAACACTTCGCATGCATCCCCCAAACTGCAAAACTTGGCACATATAAGCAATATACCCAAGAGGAAACCTTGCTCTAATTGTTGCCATGTCTTTCAACTCCGTTGCCCCGCCAACCTTTCTCCTCAGCGTCCAGCAGCCTTYCAAACTCATAGGGTTTTTCCTCCTCACAAATAGAGTGTCAAACCCTTAATTCCCTTGCAGTGGACTCTCYTTTACACGCAAATATCTTCCCTCAACTCTCACAGACCTTCACCCGACCTCAACTCCGATACCAAATGTTGGACTTCAGGCCTGCAAACAGAATTCATGAATAGAGACAAATAAAGAGAAATATAAAACATCACACACAACACAGACAAATAGATGGGGGCAATGGTAATATTTATTGCTCAACCAAGTAAAAGAGAAATGAATACAAGTCTTAAGAAGCTCCTCACAAGCTTCTACATTTAAACAAGAGAGTTCTCAAGCATTTTCAGGCATACGGAAAGCCAAAAGCTTGAGGAACCTCTGAATTGTAACTACAAGGGTATGTGTTGTCACAACCCAGCAATGGTGACTATTGGCTTCTTCCTGTTCGATGTTGGAAGGAAGGGAGTTTCGGTTTCCAATGTCCATGTCCTCCATCATTTGGTGAACTGTGTCTTCCTCCTTTAAATCTGCTTGGACAAAATTTGTTGACATCCTGTAATTAGAAGCTGCAAAGTGAGAGTCTTTACATAGATTGATGCCCATATTCCTCAACATATTATATTCTCCTTCCAGTACATCAATTTTGTGCTTTTGTTGCACCTGGGTATTCATGATTACAGCATTTTGTGATGTGCACTGGTGTTCATTTTCATGCACCTGAGGTCACCAAAAAAAGGGGATCTGTTGCATTGTATGGACACTTAATGCCTTCACAAAGCCCTTCTAAACTCCTAAGCTTCCCTCTAATCCATCTGAGCAACACACTAAAGAAACCTATGATGCAAACTCTTGGCAAGGACAATTCAGTGCTCAAGCTAGTGCATAAAGGGAATAACCCAAATAAATCCATGTTTCAAACACACAAAAGTAGACCCTCTGCTCCACAAATTACACCACTAAAACAAAGTGCCAATTGAGCAGAGATTCCCAATACCGAGTTGAAGGATATCCGAGTAGCCAAAGCCCAAATAAACCAAAGAGACATTCACCCAATGGAGAAAGACCAAGACACAAGCAAAACCCAAAGAACCAGGAGAGGTTGTGCCAGGTAGGCTCCAGAGAAGCAAAGATACCATAAGATAGATGAAAAATGTTGACAAAGGAATCACTCACAAAATACGCCTGTCTTCTAGGGACCAAGACCAAGAAACAATTGCACTTTGCACACGCCCTGAGATAAAATATAACAAACAAAAATTCCAGTAAACTAGCCAGAGACTAAAAAAGGCACTTACCAGGTTGATTTCTAGCCGAACGGTCTTCTTCCCTTCGACGCAGCTAGCTTCTCCCATGCAATGTTTCATTATCCCACCTTGCCAATGAAGACCCTCGCCAAGGAATTCAAGTACCAAAGCAAAGCTAATTTCATGCATGCGAAAGAGGGGTAGGCTCATCCTTTCAAATCCAAGCTTCTTGCTTGTAATCTGATGGCAGTGTTTTTGTGACAAGTGGTGATTAATTGCAATGTTACATGTCCTCATATCCAAAACCTTAAGAGTGTTAAGGAATTGGGTGAAAGTGCCACCCCTCATTTTTTCGTAGGACACCAAATTTAAGAGTGACAGCTTCATTGGCCAAAGAATTAGCCTATTGGTTGTGATCTTGTAAAACCTTCTAAAATTTGACTTTGTGCACACTCCCAACCTCCTTCTGGATTCAGACTATAATCGAAGAAAGTTTTCTATCAAACGAGGTTAATTTAAAGACCATCGGTTTGATAATTGTGAGCTTGAGTCTCCTATGACAATCAAGGATTTCATTTTGGCTTTCTTTGCTAGGAGGATACCCAAATAAAGAGCATATGCCTTTGCTTGATTGTTTGTAGACTTTCCAAGAACCCAAGTATACAATATTTCAAGGTTTCCCTCGATATCTAATACGATCCCCACACATAACACCTCTTTTTCATATATTTGACAAGAGAAGGAAAAGCATTAAAAATCAAAACATAAAAAAATGAAAACAAGAAATTCATAACCATATTGTCATAATGAAAGTAAATCAAGGGTCAACATGCATAGGTTAATATAAGATCGATTTGGTAAAATGAAATGAGTCATTCAACATTCCACAGTCAAGTTGCCTTTGACAAGTACTCAAAATGTTATCTAGTAATGTGATAAACACTTAACAATCTTACGATTATTCAAAATTCACCTTGCAATGAATTTAATTCTAAAAGAAACATTTCCAGAGCCTTGTTGTTCTTTATCACTATGCATTTTTTAATATCTATTTTCACAATCAACTTGGTTGATTCAATTCCAATCTGTAAAAGAATCAATCCTGCACTTGCATGGTACTTAACGAGCGATTATGCAGTTTAGTTTAAGTTCAGATCTCTTACAAGAATCGGCCCAAGAAAGTGAAGAACCAAGTGGCTAAGCCTGGAGACTTGTCCACCTTCATCATCCTCTACTAAAGGGTCTCAATGGCATTTCCCTTGGCAATCATACAAATTCTTTCAAAAAGGGATATTAACAATTTCATTTTATATCAAGATTTATAGAAAATGGAAGCATAAGTTTCAATAATGTACTCCCTTCAAAGGACAATTGTTGTTTGATTTATCAAAAAGTGGCTTATCCAAATTTACAAATAGGGGAAGAACCTCTCACCACTTGAGAAAAGAGATCACATTGGTATGTGATGGACTCCATCATGTTAATAAATGTTTTCAATCATAAAAGTGAGGTGTATTAGACTATGTGGCTTACTTACATGTGAAAGTGTGTTCTTTACTTCATCAAATTTTGTCCACCCATTGCTAATCCCTTTCATTGTATAAGTGAGCTATAAAAGTGTAGAGTACTACCCTCCAAAAGGGGAAGAGCAAAGAAGAGCACCTCAAAATAAAATAGTGACCTTACTAAGGGTATGCCTAATTGTCTTAGACTACTAAATCTCGATCTCAACCAAGTCTCCCCTCTAATCACAAGAAACCAATCAAAGTCCCTTCAAGAAATCGACAAGGATGCCAGGGCAACAAGTGGGTGAAGGGTGCACCATTTCAAGAGGAGTGATAACACCCATCTAGGAAAGAATAATGATGTCATTATGCAAGTGAAGAAAATACATCACTAACACCTACTGAGAATGGAATTTCTACCAAAGTTAGAGACATGAATCAGTTTAACATCAATCCACCACTAAAGTTAGAGTGAAAAGGCTAAGTACATTGTCCAAGTGTGCTATGAGAGTCTGACCCCAGACACGTTGCTCGAGAGCCAAGATAATATAAATCTCTTACAAGAATCAATGCAAGGAAGTGAAGAACACAGTGGCTAAGCTTGGAGACTTGTTTGCCTTCATCATCCTTAAGATAAGGGTTTCAAGGTCATTTCCCTTGGCGATCATAAATATTATGTCCTAAGGGATATTAACAATTTCCTTTAATATCAGGGTTTATCTGAAGTCTCAATATCATACTCACTTCAAAGGACAATTGTTGTTTAATTTATCAAAAAATACCTTTAACTCAATTTACAAACAAGTAAGAACCCCTCACCACTCAAGAAAAGAGATCACATTGGTATGTGATGACCCCTTTACAAGTACGAAGACATGATTGTGACAAGCCACCACCAAATTGAGAGAAGCCATGAAGAAGGTGTAATTAAGGACTTAGTGTGCAAATCAATTGCCCTTTCTAATTACATTTTGGGGGAAAGAATAAAACTGAGAAAACTAATACCAGGTCAATAGATTGGGCATGGATCAAAGCAGTATCGAGAATCCTCGAAACCCACTACATAAGCAAGGGGCTAATATCCTATCAATGGTCATGTTGGTATTCAAGAGCCTGAAACAATAATTAAATGCAAGAAATATGACAATAAGACAAAATAATCACTCAGATAACACACGAGATTTACATGGTAAAACCCTAACGGTGTGTCAAGGAAACATCCACGAGGCAAGGTATTGATATGTCTTATTATTCAAGATGGGTTTATAATCGGGCTTACAACCTTACAAATGCCTCTCAAGGCTTCATGGATATATACAACATAGGTTAGATCGTTACATTAGTTCAAGAACTTGCTTTGGTTACATCGGTTCATGAATTGCCTTTGTTACACGAACTAGCAAATATTTACCATAAGTAAATTTGTATTATTACCATAACTAATTGTTGTCATAATTCCAACAATCTCCACCTTGACAACAATTTACCTGATACGTTGCCCAAGCCCATTCATCACCGCTTTTGCAAGCCAAGAGAAGCCACACTCCATTGCAGCTTCTCTAACAGTATTGGTTTCGTGAACATGTCTGCACAGCTTGCTTCAATATGGACCACTCCACCTCCATCAGTAACCTATCTTACAAAATGATGCATTGTCCCATTTTGATACGTTGGACGATTAGTCAAATGCACAATGCTTCGACCACCACAGAACACCATACTCTGTACTTGTCCAAACTTACCCAATAGATCCACGGACTAAATCATGCAACCACTATAGGTGATACTTGTGCTTCTGTGCTTCTAAGATACTGAAGCACTCATTTCCATGCTCTTTCCTGGTTTTTCCATGTGTCCACTGACAACACCAACTGCATGTGAAATATTTGAGCATCCCATCACAAACATCAATCTTCCTACTATATTAGCATGTGGTACACAAGACATGACCTTTTCTTCCTTACTACCAAGACATAAACTTGAAGAAAACTTACAATGGAAAACTAAAGGGATGTTTACCAGTTTCAAAATGTTCATACTGAACCACATCAGTATCTTCTCCATAGACTTCTATTGTGATAACCACAGCTTACCATTTTTCCCATCTTTGTGTCGTCCTATGCCTAAGATTTTTTTTCCTGCTCCTAGATCCTTCATCTAAAACATCCTGGCCAACTAAGCCTCTAACCTGCTCATCTTACACATGCTTTGGCTTGCAATAAGCATATCATCAGCATATAATACTAAGAAAACAAATGTACCATTTTCCAAACTTTCAAAATAAACACAATGGTTATATTCACTTCTTAAGAAATTTAGGCTCATCATGAAAGAATCTAACATCTTGTACAATTGTCTGGGTACCTTTAAGCCATGCAATGATTCCCTAAGTTTGCAAACAAATCTCTCTTTGCAATCCCGAACAACTGAGCAAAACCCCACCTTTTTAAACTTGAAAAAAAAAAAAATATATATATATATATATATATATATATATATGCACATAAAACNGGTAGTCTCGGTGGCCTTCACTCGCGCAGGGTTTCACTTAGTCTCGATAGTCTTTGGCAGCCTTCACAAGGATTTGCAGAGTACTCCACTCGCTTCTCTACTCATAAAACTCAACCTCCACAGCTTGCGGTGTACAACCCTCTTCTGTGGTTTCTCTCTAGAAACTCACGTAGCAGCAATGAGAACCAACTAGGGCCCTCCTCTGTGGTTTCTCTCCAAGAACTTGATAGTGACAGTTCTTTGCTTTTCTCGACCTTCTCTGCCCAGCCCAACAAACCTTCAACCTGGTTGTTCTTTGCTCTTCTCGGCACGGGCAAGCACAAGACAGTTAACCTCTCGTGTTCTCTTCAAGCGCGGGCAGGCATAGGACATTCAACCTCTTGGGTTCTCTTCAAATGACAGCTAGGATTATCACCAATTGCCTCTTCGAATGACAGCTAGGGTTATCACTCTACCACTCCTCCTCTTCCTTCCACAGACCAAACACCAGCCTTCGCTTCGATACCACTTGTTGGTATTCAAGAGCCTGAAACAATAATTAAATGCAAGAAATATGACAATAAGACAAAATAATCACTCAGATAACACACGAGATTTACATGGTAAAACCCTAACAATGTGTCAAGAAAACATCCACGAGGCAAGGTATCGATATGTCTTATTGATGGGCTTACAATCAAACTTACAACCTTACAAATGCCTCTCGGGGCTTCATGGATATAT
The DNA here is from genome assembly GCA_032191745.1 of Picea mariana. NCBI lineage: Eukaryota > Viridiplantae > Streptophyta > Pinopsida > Pinales > Pinaceae > Picea > Picea mariana. The sequence continues at coordinate 81,521 of JASDQU010309556.1, forward strand.
ATAACATAGGTTAGATCATTACATTAGTTCAAGAACTTGCTTTTGGTTACATTGGTTCACGAACTGCCTCCATTATACGAACTATCAAATATTTACCATAAGAAAATTTGTATTATTACCATTTCTAATTGTTGTCATAATTCCAACAAGTCGTAGTTGAAACAAAGAGGAAAAAGAGAAAAAAAAAACAACTCCTAATTTGTGAACAATTAGAAAGAAAAGAGAAAATTTGAGAACCCCAATTAAGTTAAGGCATTAGGTAAATTGCAAGCTTAATGTTTTGGAATGGGCAATCCAACTAGTTGCATGAGCAAGGTGATTTAAGTGTGAAGCGATGCTGCCCTGGTTCCATGCAAAAATAGTCCCCCATAGATCTGAATAGTGTGACTGACTTGCACAAAAAGGTCACATATCTCCATGGATTACAAACTTGACACCAATCTTGCTAAAACTACAAGTGGCTAGACATAATGCAGTCTACACCACTTTGAGAGATTTATATGTCCATTAGAATACAATATGCAGTGAGCTCCAAAACCCAAATGCCACTTAATCCTTAGACTTAAATCGTACTGAATACTCAGCACCTTTCAGACTTCGTCTATAATGCAAGCCTTCTAATTATTACAAGAGGCAGCAAATTTTAAGGGATAACGTACTTGACATAAACATATTCTGGTACATAGATTACCAAAATAAAATAAAGAAAAAATACAGAGCTTACATTAAGCAACATGACTTTTGGACAATGCAAATTGGCTAATGTTTTTCAAATATGTTCTAATCGGCGTCATTGTATTCTAAAAATTTAATATAGCTAGTGCAGATCTGTCTAACCCTGGTCTGACACGAAGTTCGAGATTGCATATCTTGAATTCCAATATTTTAGATATATCGACCATTTCTATAAACTGGACCTATGCATCCTCGGGGAGTCCTCTAGGTGCATACCAAATCTCGGTTTAGATGGATTTATACTAGTGTCCATATTCAATGCACCATCTAGTTAATGAGCAAGGAAAGGAACACCGACAACCCCAAGGGTTAGTTCACAAACGCCTCAAGATCAAATCCCATTGAGCATCTTGGGGTTTCCAGCCAGTAAGTATTCTARCTGGCTGTTACTCTCATCCTCCATCCAGAAAACAGGGGTAGAGAGCGAAAATCCACAGGCGCTGGCTGTTACTCTCATCCTCCATCTTGAAAACAGGGGAAGAGAGSGAAAATCCACAGGCGCTGGCAAGGCACCAGCATGCTTAATTCGCGGACGAGTGAAGGACTATGTTTCTATGGGAAAAAAAAAAGTGCAAGGACACCGACACATACCTGCAACTCATATCTCTGCACATTGTAGCGAGCAATGGATAGGGCAACATGGCTGAGATCCACTGCCACTACGTGACCTTCTGGGTCTAGTAACTGCGCCAGGCCTATGGCAAGGGCACCGCTCCCGGTGCCCAAATCAGCCCACACCCCTCTAGCCAATGACCCATCGGTAGCAATTGCCTTTTGGGCTATTTCTATCAATTCTTCTGTAACTGGCCTAGGAATCAGCACTCCTTCTTGCACGGACAATACCACATCTCTCCAATGCGAACAACCCACAATGTACTGAAATGGCCTTCTTTTCTCCACTCTATCACTCCACAGTGAATACAAGTCCTCGACGCTGGTTCTCATATTCAAAGTGATTGGGGCCTCAAACGTAGCTAAATTTGGAGAATACTCATCTACTGCATCCTCCAAAAGCCATTCAATCTCCCTCAATAAGTCTTCGGAATCAGGGCCCCCATCAGCCTCTAAGTACTTGGACCCAACTGAGTTTGCCAAGTCCTGAGCCCATTTTCTCCATTTTAGCAGGTCTTCTGAGCATGTCGAGAAGATGGGTGGTCTCTCAAACAGAGGAACTTGAAGTTTTACCACTTCCTCCACAGTTTCTGTTATTGTGGATACTGTTTGGGCATTTAATGTGGGAGGAAATGGTGCGTTTCTTAGTGAATATGGAGGAGTGAAGGTTAGGAATGAGTGAGTGTATCTCCGTGTTGAGCAACGGAAGAAATTTGAGGCTGTAGACTGGATTTTCATAGGAGGTAATGAACTGTAGCACAGTCCAATTGCAGCGATGGCGATCTGCCTGAGGGCTGAGGCCATCCCTCGTTCTGGATTCCTGGAAATTTCCACCCTTAAAACGGTTTTTGATTACATGCAGTCCATCGAGATGTCAGTCAATTTCTCTACACAATTCCTATTGAATTGTCTTTTTCCACATGCATATACTTGAAACCTAGATTATGTTTTCATTCGGCCGGTAGTTAACGGACAAGTATCCACGCCTATTCTTGAAACCTAGATTTATGATTCTTTAGGCCTGTAGTTAATGGACAAGTGTCCCTATTAAAATCTATGAAGGTAGGGTTAATGTGGAACGAAAATGGTAGAATTGAGACTTGTAATTACTCTACATATTATAGAAACCATTTTAAACTAGCATACCTCGTGAGTGGGGAATGGAAATACCGAAGTGAGCGCGGAATGCAAATATCGAAGTGAAGGAAGATGAAGTTAAAAAGAGAGTATGATATTTTAAGATTGAAACAAGGTTGTGTGGCAGCGCAGTCTCTCCAAAGGAGGTTAGAAAGCAAATTGTAGAAAATTGGGTGGAGTTGTAAATGAAACGAAGTGTTTGGTGTAAAATGTATATCAGGGAAATGTTGTGCAAATTGTATATCACGAAAGAGAGGGCAAAAGTAAATGACGGTCGGCAAGCACAACAGCGTCTAATTTTCGAGTATATAGCAAACCTAATTTTTTTGAAAGTATATAACAAAGTAAAAAAATTGTTGACAGTGCAAGATTAAATTTGGAAATTTAAATGCATTTTTCATATGGACTGGTGAAAGATAAAAATATATGATGACATAAAATTAATAGGAGATAACTATTATATAAATTTAAATGCATTTGTAAACATGAGGTATATGTAAATGACGCTTGCATTGTTGAACGCCATTTATTTTGAAATATATAAAAAAATAAAAGTGTGTAACATATAAAAGATTAGATGCATTTGCCATACAAAGTGTTGAAGGATAAGAATAAAAGTCTAACATATTAAAAAATAAATGCATTTGTTATACAGATGCGGAAAGATAAGAATAGAGTTATGTAACATATAAAAATTTAAATGCATTTTTTTTTTCAAGTATGTGAAAAAATGAAAGTTTGTTACATACTACTGCAAATTTTGAAATATACCAAAAAATTAAAGTTTGTTACATATAAACCAGAATTTCAATGCATTTGTCATGTAGATTGGGATTAGAGCTCCAGCGAACCATTAGAGAAATATGTACAAGAAACAGGATTGTGGAAAGAAGATAGAGTGCAATAGCTGCAAAAGAAAATAAATGGAAAGGTATAAGTGTTTGTCTATACATCTGTATTTAAGAAAGTGGAATAACCAGACTGATAAACAAAGAAAGATGTGATGACTAAACTTATAGTGAGGGTACATATGAGCGCTTTGGCTATTTGCTTGCGGTTTCCGTTTCATTGATGTCGGCGACGATTGTGGTTTCAAGGATGTTCTCCACGGCTGTTGGAATGACGGGAACTGCCTGTTGTCTTTCGTTGATAGCCTATTTCAATTGTCTTTCGACCCATTCTTCAATGTAGCTTCTCATTGGGGCGACGTTGATCTCATTCTAAATCTTGATGTTGAAAACTTTGTTTTCTAATTCTTGGAAGTCGATAGAAAGATTAGAGAGAGCCTGATGAATTTCCTCATTCTGTACTGCATATTTGACTAGCCAGTCATGGACGTGAGCTTGATCAAATTGAAGGATGCTGTAAAAAATTTCGAGAGACAAGGTATTCAACATAGCAACCTGTTTATCGAACTCTTGCCTAGTTAAGTGCAATGAGTTTGTGATTAAGAGGGGGTCTTGGAAGTCGTTGGTTTTCCCTGCTAAGTCTATATTTGACAACTTTGTGAATAATTTATCTTTCTTCGCTATGGCTTGTTCAAATGACTGAACAATGAGACACGAGTTCTTTACATTTTGTTTCCAACATGCATTCAATTGGGCAATCTAGTTTTTGAATGGAAGATCTTCTTCTCTTCTTTTTGTTTCTGTCATATTGTTGACAATCTTGCCAAAAGGGATGACCGTTTTTAAAAAGAAATTTTCTTCATCTTTTAATTTGGCTTGCAAAATCTCGAGCAAGCTATGTGCCCTGGTTCCAAGGGAAGTGATGGTTTGTGATCTTTTCCACGCCTGGGTAACCAGTTCCATCCTTTTTTTGATATTGTTCTCCACATATCCTTTACAGGATGCGAGCAGGGTGGAGGATGTTTTTACATTGGGTGTAGGGGTGTCAGACATGGCTATTGCCAAAGGATCGACAAGCAATGGCATAGGAATGAAAGCGTCTTCCAATTCCTTGACTCGGTCCTTCAGTTTGGCATTCTGGGTCTCGATGCGTCCAATGGAATCATGAAGTGCTTCTCCAATTGCGGTGTGAAGTTGACAGATTTGGGACGGCTGCATGTTGGCAACGTCAACCTCTGAACGAGATTTGCCTTTGATATTTTTAACATTTTTTTTCTCAAATATCAATCTTTTGTTCTGACTATCAAAAACAACGCTCTGGAACACGAAGGATTCATCTTCATCAAAATTTTGGGTAACGGATATGTCCATTGGATGGCTATGGTGGATGTCGTATTGGGGTTGATCAAGGAAGGGGAACATGGCATCCAGATCTGTGTCAACTTCCATGTTCTGACTCTGAATTTCCGGCTCTTCTGCCTGACCCACATTTTTTTTTCCTCTTCTTCTCTACTGGAAGCTTGTGAGAACTATCAATTTTAGAGTGAGGAGGGTCGTTATCTCCTCCTCCGTTTGAAGAACTCTGGGTTTCTTTGTCGCTGTGATGGGTCGTTGGAGTGATGCTTCGGGATGTCGTACTTTTTGGAGTGGTATTTGCAGATTGAACACTCTTGTCACTAGGGCCTTTCCCCTGTTGCGTGTACAATTTAGTGCAGCTTTGCATTGTCTCTACATCGTCGGTATCAAAGGCAGGACCGTCACTGTCTCTATTTTTGGGCAGGTGTTTATTTACAAAACAATCGTCGAGGCCAAGTGATTGTAAATGTTGTCTACAAATATCATAGGGGTCAAATCCTCTTATGTCTTCAGCATATCTGAGGTTGGAGATGCTAAAATGTGCTGCGAAAT
>JASDQU010309556.1:123434-134748 GCA_032191745.1 Picea mariana
TTCAAGTGTTCGACCTCAACACCTTTATTCACACTTGTAAGAATATAATCGGTTCCTTGATACCTACTTTCATTATTGGTAGGTTGTCTCGCATTTGTTAATAGTATACCTTAATGACCGGTAATGAAACTAAGACTCATTTTGTTCGACCTCAACTCCTCTATTCACATGATGTATACTTGCACCTTTGGTGGATCATGTAGAAGACATGAAGACATCAGTTTATAGTAGCAACTTTCCTGAGTTTTTGCTATCATTCATTAGACTAGTACCTATATGACTTCAATGATCATGGGAGATCAGATTGTACTCCATTGTATACAGATATCTTCACATTGATTTTGATATTGGTTTCCACTGGGCCTTGTTCGTGACTATGACATCCTATAGCATGTGTCTACTTTGTATTGCTTATTCATGGCCATGAACAACTATTTGGTATATTTCCACTTGGATCTGCGGTGTAATTCAAATTGGCAGCCATGTGTACAAAGTCATTATGGATTGTAATATTCTCATGAGCACCTAGTTCTTCCACATGAGTCTCTATTACTCCACTTCTAGGAAATATAATGTATTTCGACCATCGCATATACTCCTATGACCTCACACATTAGGGGGCATCTTTTATAGCAAGTTTTGCCTCACCCCATGCAACTTGCTCAAAGGGCCTTTCCATTTCCCGATGCAGACTTGAAGTCCCCTTTTGCACTTCCCATAGCCAACAAATCATATTTTTCCACATATACATGCCCTACCAATTATACATCATGTGTATACACAAGTTGCACCACTACAACCTGTGTACATCGAGTTTGGTGCTCAAAATTAAACATTGTGTCGGTTTTCCATGTCACGTCACGTCACAAGATCCATGATCCTTGACCTTCCATATACTGGAAACGTTCTAACTCGGCCCTTCAGTTCCATTTGAAGGCTATAAATTGAACCATATCCAAGCCACGAAGGAAGAGAGAATTAAACTTTTGAGAGCAAAGATACTCTTGAGAAATTTTCACTTCACATTGAGTCTGCATCCCTTTGTCCTTTAAAGTTTGAACACATTGTTCAGCCCCAAGCTCTTCCCTCTTTAATGGAGAACCTCATTGTCTCTCTTATATGAGCTTTCATTTGGCGGAGGATTTAAGTGGTGGAGGCCTAGCTGGAAGGGACTTAGTTTCTCGGTTTCGAGACATAACGACAAGGAAGTTTTTCACTTATACACTTCTGTTGACCATTTTTAATAGAAATACTTTATTCTCATCCAATTGATATCTTGCAAATATTTGAATTATTAATCCATGGGCATATTTGTTATGAATGTTAATGGATTTTGTTGTTGTACGTGCTAACATTATATATTATCACCATATCCTTGTGTATCTTGGTTGTTGAGGACAAGTTGCAGGTATAAATCTTTGAGTCGCATGCTCAACGATGGTCTTCATCGAACATTCGGACGAGGTAGGATCTTTATCTTGTCTTGTTATCATTTTCATTTATATAGCATACTTGGAATTAGAGTTGATTTATGTAGTCATTCTGTCTTTTGTGGTTTACCCCATGCCATAGAGTGATTTTCCTCGTAACACTTATCAAGTCTACTAAAAGGATCATGCCTCTTGAGAATATGAGTACTCTATTTCCCCTAGCATCACATGCCGAAAATATTATTAAGTGCAATTAATTCTATCAATGATTCTAGAAAAGTACTTATACAAATTGACAGAGGACATAATTTTCCCATCGAGATGGACCCAAAATATGATAGATCTTAGTGAAGTTTCATTCAAATCCGCATGGAAGGAATTAGGTAATTTTCAATGAAAATGTCTCTTTGAACTACCTCATAAGATTCATCATGTCTCTACATGGCATTTTTTCATCCCCAAATACTACTCCTAGTATTTAACTTTCAGTGTTATTGCTTAAAGTGTTGTAGGATTTAGTGAAACATTCAAAGAAGAGGTATATTGAATTGGGGAGAGAGAAGAAGGGAAGTACATACACTTTTTTTGTGGAGACAAAGGATTGGTGATACATTTTCCCTTCTTTTTCCTGAATTTCCCCTGTAGACCTTTTGCATAGCAAAATTTAGTCATGCAGATGGGGGGGTAGTTCCCTTGTCAATGGTCTCGACAACCTGCAACCCGCATTTTCATATGTTAAGTTCATGCAGAGGTGAGGAAGCCTCTCACAATGCCTATTGGATCCAATATTCCCACAACCCATATTCCCGCATCCAAATTTTGTACTGGTCACCTTGCATTCTTGCACCCACATTCTATATTGGTCACCTTGTCTCCTCGCAACCTGCATTCTCATACTTAGAATATTTTCTAATTTATTCAAGGCTCATGTGGGAAAATGACACCCGACGTTCCTCTTGCATACATACCTCCCCCATGCATACATTTTTCCTCCTGCATCTCGCACTTCACGTGATACTCTTAATACCCGTGCCTACATTCCATGTAGCCCCATGCCATGTTCCACCTATGAAATGATTTTATGTTTTGATGTAATTATATCATATCCACTCCACTTCTCTTACACAACAAAGGCGATTGTTTTTAATTAATGAGGATTAATTCTCACACATTTCCCCTTAGGCATTGTGTACACAAATTACACTTACCATTTAATGAGCAACACACACCAAGTGTACGAGGGGAGGGATTTGAACAGTGGAGTGACCCCTAATTTATGTTTAGCAGGGCACCTATCGGACAGAAAATATGATTTATACACGTAATCCTCACACTTTCCTAACCACATTAAAAGTGTAAAAGATGGTGAACAAGAAAAGGAAAGAACCTTATGTGGAGATGCAGTGAATTCATTGGCCTGAGAAAGAAATGAATTTAAATGGTTTATTATGTATAAGTGGTATTATGAGCTTGTCCCTGATGATAAACTWAAAAACAAAGTCTGGACTTCAGGGATAACTGAGGCTAGTTGTGTACCTGAAGTGTTTGATTTTAGAGAACTAGTAGCATGGTGCACTCAGATATTTGGTTCTAAGCACCAATTAATCGAGGTAAACGAGAGTGGAAGGAATATTATCCTTTTGATGCCCAATATATTTAGAATGATTCTATGAATTCTATAACTAAATAAGGTACTCAATATTTCTGAGGAAAACTCCTTCTTGGATGCTCAACGTTGTGGTGTAAATCTACTCATGGAGTTTTTGGTCCAACCTCTTTTCAAACCCTCGAGCCCCAACTAGATTAATATATGCATGTTGGTTCATCCATATAAATAGTTTGCGTCTCTTTTTTCCTGACTAGTCATCCAAGACTCAATGACTTACATTCCCAGGTATGTTATATATGTCCTCCATTATTGGGTGTCAGTAGGGGTCATTTTCGATTGGGTCTAGATTATTTCAAATGAGATTTCCGACCAATTGTCAAGATACATTCAAGCTAAGAGTTTCTACATGACCTCTTACTTAGCTCTTGCTTTAGTTTTTTGTAATACATTCAAGGGCATGCCCCCAAGGGGAAATGTCAATTTTGACGAATATCCTACTCAATTTTGGTATACCGCGTTATGGAAGCACATTGCACCATTTCATTTTTACCAAATCCAAGATTCCTCATCGGAAACCATGGGATTTTTCATGGGGAAGGGAGTATGGATGTTGGATGAATAGTTGGCATACATAAGGATTTTTGGTTTTGAAGGGATGCCCCTTCTTCTTCTCCATTTTGTTTGTGACAAGTTCTTTGTTTATGAGTAATGTAGATAGTATAGGACATTGTCCTTGTTCTTCAACAAGAAGAGGAAGCGGAAATTTATTCATGTTCCTTTCAAGATTTCCAATATTACTATAAATAGTTCATCAATCCCAACCGAGATGGCAGGGTTCTTCAAATATTTTAATATGAAAGAAGTTGAAACCCATAGTGGTTTTGATCCTAAAGGAATTTTCACCAATAATATGGTTTCAATTGGCTATGCCTTAGTTTTTAATATGTTGGAAGAAATTATAGGAGGTAATGACAATGAGGATGCTCACGTCAAATCCAAGGTGATGGACACCCTGAGCAAAACTACTCCCAAAAAGGAGAAGAAAATTGCTCGTGATGATCCACATACAAGGGTAGTTTTGAATGTCAGTGCAATAGTGGTCCCTCTCCTTGATGAAAACAAGAAGATACAACATAGACAAAGTGGTAGATCCACATCCAGTGCTAAAGGTGGCATAGTTCATCACCCCCATGAGAGTTCCTCTTCAGGCCACAAGAATCGGGAAATTAATGTTGTCGAAAGAAAGAATAATGAGGGATGTGCAGGTGATGGATATGGTGGGGATCCCCCTTGATATTAGCTGGAGATAACACATGTTGTTACTCATATCCCCAAGAAGAAGAGGAATCCAAATGGAGGCAATTCTCAATACCCCATGGATCTCTAAATGAAGGAAACACGCATGGAAGTCGACAAAGTCAATGATGTGTGTGCATGGTATGAAGTACAAATAACATAAAGTAAGTTTATAGCAAAGGAGTTGGTCCAAGAGGGTCCAATAGTTTCTGAAGAAGATTCAGTGACTCTTCACCATGACAAATATGATAATCAGTCTAAGAAATTACAGATTGAAAGGGTCAACCTAAAGGATAAAAGAGTGATAGGGAAATGGATCTCTGAAATGAAGTCAAGGGTCTGAGGCCCTTAGGGGTTCTTAGCTTTCATCAGGCCATCGGTGAGGCATTATCCCACTTGATAATAGAGAATGAATTAGAGAACACTAGATTGAATAAATGAATAAGGGAGCTCAAAGCTACCCTTACCCCAAAGTCATTATTTGTTGAACCATTATCTATGATAGTCCTAGATGAATTCCCTGAACAAGTGATTGGATCAAGTTCTAAGGTCACTAGAGCTGCTAATATGTTGATGGGTGTCAGGAAATATGTTTCCAAAAACATCAAAAAAAGGCTTGGGATAATCATGCAGATTTCCATAGAAGCAAGTGTCGTGACGGGACAGGTCCATTCACTTAAATATTTCTTACAAAAGGATTTGCAAACTGATTGTTGGAATTATTGTCATTTATGTCAAATGATTAATGATGTCATTAATTTCATATTACAACATTACAATACACACAACATTCCCAATATTGGTTCATATATGTAGGTCTACAAGTATATTAAAAAATAGGGTGCATGTGAAAAATTAAAAAGTGAAATGGTGGTTCCAAACCCATGGGTTTGGGGTGTTTTCCAATGGTATTGGGAATTAATTATTTAATTAAGGGACATTTCCCTTCATGAAGGGTTATGAAAAAGTATAAAAAGAGAAAACATTGAGAGAAAGAGTGTGGATGAAAAATGGATAAGCAAAGATTGAATTATGGAATCAGTTTCAGGTCATCTTGGAATTTTTGTGATAACTTATTTTCTAAGATGTTTCAGAACTTGCAATTTGGTAGAGATGGAGGAGAGATCTTGGTGTACCTATTGTAAAAAATTTAGATGTTGGTTCGCTACAATTTCGGATATATTCTCTGTGGAAGTTAGGGTTCCTGAATGCTTCTGAAATTCGTTTCAAACAGGTCATCTTGGAACTTTCACTACAACTTATTTTATATGATGTTTCAAACCATGATATTTTGCAAAGACATAGGAGATATCTTGGTGTACCTAGGGTAAAAATATCATATTTTTTTCTATAATTTTGTAAATATTCCTTGTGGAAGTTAGGGTCCCTGAATGCTCTTGAAATTAGTTTCAAACAGGTCAACTTGGAACTTTTGCTATAACTTATTTTACATGATGTTTCAAACCCTAATATTTTTTAGATATATAGGAGAGATATTGTTGTACGTGTGGTAATAATATCATATGTTGGTTTTCTATAATTTTGGAGATATTCCCTATGGAATTTAGGGTTCCTGAATGCTCCTGAAATCAATTTCAAACAGGACAGCTTGGCACTTTTTCTATAACTTGTTTTCTGGGATGTTTCAGACCATGAAATTTAGTAGAGACAGAGGAAATATCTTGGTGTACATGTGGAAAAAATATTAGATTTTTTTTCGCTACACTTTCAAATATATTGTATGTGGAAGTTAGGGTTCCATAACACTCCTAAAATCAATTTCAAATAGGTCAGCTTGGAACTTTTGCTATAACTTATTTTTTGGGATTTTCAAACCTTGAGATTTTCCAGAGACAAAGGAGACATACATAAGTACCTCAGGAAAAAATATCGGAATGATATTTGCAAAATTTGATACATGGAATTTTGTACAAGATCGTTCTTGGGAAGAGGCATGAAACTGCAAGCTTTGGGAAAATTGTCATTCAGAAGTTCAAATTTTGGTCAGACCTGGTAAAGGCAGAAGTAGTGAGTAGACGTGGTGCAGAAAGTAGTGAGTAGACCTGGTAAAGGTAGAAACAATGAGMAAACTTGGTGAAGGAATAAATAGCAAGAAGACTCGGTGAAGGTTGGTGCAACTCAGAKATTGGTGTCTCTTGTTAAGTTGGTTCTTAGCGGTGAGGATTAGTGTCTCAAGTAGATTGGTATCTATAGATATATAAAAGATATTGGTGTCTCTTGTTAAGTTGGTGCTTAGCGTTGGGGATTGGTGTCTCAAGTAGATTTATGTCTACGGAGACCTATAAGAGTAGGTTGGTKCCTACGAGGATTTGTACTAATGGGGATTGGTGTMTCCARTAGGTTGGTGCCTACAAATATTTGTAAYAGTAGGTTGGTGCCTACAAATAATTATAAAGAGAAGTTTCATGGTCTTCTACCGAAAGGGTTTCCATGTAAATATTATGTTCCATGATGTGATTTTTTTTCTCATGGTTGACGAATGTTTAAGTGAAAAATTATATTATACTAATTCACCCCCCCTCTTAGTGTAAGTGTGTGCTCAACACTAATGAGAATTTTTATAAAAATGTAGTAAGTACTTTTGTTGCAAGGATATCAAGTATGGACGAGATTACGAGAAGGCAATAGGATATTCCCTCTAAAAATAGATTAAATCAAATACAATTTGGTTGGCTTAGAAGGATTGATACCCTTCARCAATTAAGCGCCACCTACGATGCTCTTAAATAAAGGAGGATTTCATTATTTCTGTGAGTAACATATATTATCAAGGAACTCGAAGGCCCACCCCTTATAATGGATTTCATGTTGGTGACAAGAGATCAGATGCAATATGAGATAGGTATACTAAGGGTTTCCTGGGGAATTGAACTTGATAACATCACAAACTTTCCAGAGGATGAGATCCGACAATGGCTATTTATATTAGTGAATGAGAAGGAAGACCAATCATCCATGGCACAATAGAAACACGACACATCAAAGAATATTGAAGATGAATTGATCGAGGTTACAGTGAAAAAAGATATAATTATAGTGCCATTACCCAAGTATATTCAAGAATGGATAAAGGGTGCATTGGAAGAGATAGCTTACCCACCTTGATCTTGAAGATTCAAGAAACGATTATGAAAATTCAGAATAATGGTGTTGTTGCTTATTTAAAGAGAAAGAAAATAAATAGAAGAGGACCATCAACTCCAACTTCCATTTTTGTGAGTATAAGCCTTGTTTGAAGCATTCCCCTATGTTTTATTCTTTCTCATTCTGCAAATCATCCAGTCTTATCATCTGAATGTTGTCGTTTTTGTACAAGAGTATCGGTTTCTCACTACTTCCTTTTGTCTTCCAGGTTACCTCTACTCAATATATGGTCCACAGGATCCCCATCCTAGTCCATTAGGATGATCGCAATTCTTTTTTTTTAAGTATCATGAGTATTATGTAATGTCGAATTGGAAGAAATTTTAATTGATCTTGAACAATCAATTTGAAATTATTATTTAAACTCCATATAGAGCTATTCTAAATCTCGTGACTTTTTTGGTTTCTGACTTTAATGTGAGCATGAAATCTCAAGAATGAGTTTCCTTTACGTCTTTATGATATGAATGTCACAAAATAATTTAAATCTCTTTGAGAAGGACCATCTTTGTTACTCTATGTTCTATTTGTGTTTCTTCAAATTTGTTTCTTTCTCTTGCTATGATATGGGAAATGGTTGTGTAATAGGAAAAATTATGTTATTTTTTTTTGTAATTGAAAAAAATTCCTTTAGTCTTTCCTTTTCTTGTTACACTCATGGGCATTAAATGTTGATTAATGAAAAATCTGATTTTTAGAAATCTTGATATAATCATTATTTGAGTGAGAAGTAGAGGAGCACCACCTCTATAAAAACAAATAGGGTATCTCTAATTCCTATGAGAATTCCCTGTGAGGTTGTCTCATGTCTTTGACAAGAAATGAGATCAACAAGTACTTTCTTGGTTGATATGGATAAAGATGAAAATATATAAATTTCATTGCAAAATAAAATGAAGTAGAAATTTCCTAGGACATGAAAAATGCCATCAAGTTAGAAGACTTGTTGTAGAGAAATAAAATATAACATGTCCTTCAAAAGAGAAGTGAGAACCTAATTGATGGGATCCAAAATCATAAAATGTCTCCTTGGATTACCTCATAAGATCCAATATGTGTCCACATGGAATTCTTTGAGGTTGCCACACCAGGATTTGTTTTTATTTATTTTTAATAAAAACTGTGTCACTTAAGCGACATCATCAACGTCAAACTAGAGTCATGAAAAAAATCTACATCTGTTTGGCATCGCTTAAGCGAGATCTTAGACATTGACTAAATTTCACTACTATAGCTTAATTGTTGGTTTCACATCACTTAAACGATGTCATTTGAATTTTTTTCTAATTGCTTTGTAGCCTAGGTTTGAAGAGGTTAACTATGTGTCGATTAGAGGATGATCTATCATCACAAAAGTGACATCTAGCTTGATAAATCGCAGTATTTTGACACCACTTACCTGAAATTTATATGATGAGAGGAAAATTCATATTTGATATTTAATTGAAATTGCAAACATCAAATGAGCGTTTAATTTCAACCCTAAATGCATTAGTGAGAGACTTATAGAGACATAAGAAAAAAGGGTATTAACCATCCCCACACATCATGAACCAAAAACTAGGCAAGCCAACATATCAATGGTGAAGGTCCAATTAATCCGACCATAGTCTTTGTCAAAGTCAATATTCAAAAACAGATTTTGTTGGCCAGTCTCCCTCACTCATTTCATAGTGTCTCATGTTGAAATCATAATAGCTAGAATAAAGTGCCCTTGTAAAAATATCATCTATTCCATTCACACAATCTTCTTGGATACATCTCTCACCCTCAGTGCAACAACCTTCGCCATAGTTTTTTAGGTGACAATGAGTAAGGTTATTGGACCCCACCCACCTTTAGAGTCTTTAACATCAATATTTTGGATAAGCTTAATCAAACCCTAGATAAGGGACATTGTCAGAAAACCTATGGAAAAAACCTCAAAATCTAGACAATGGAAATCATCCCCTATAGTATCCCACATGGCCTTGTAAAAGTCACAAGGAAAACCATCTATCCTAGGGGATTTCCCATTATCACTAAACACAAAGTTACAAAAGGCTTGGCCTTTGTAAATTCTATATCTAATCTATCATTGTCTATGTTATCACACTAAGTTGCCTTGGGTCTTTATCCCTTAGTTTTAAGTTTTTTTTAAGCCTTTAGATTTTAAATTTTGATTTATTTTCTTAAGTGTGATTTACTTAGGTTGCCTTGAATAAATGAAGGCTTGAGTGATGACTCATTTTTTACCCTCACATAGAGTTTGGCCTAGGGTCATTTTCTTGGCTTATGTTTTGACTAATTTCATGACTTGACACCAAGCTTGACTCAGCCCATGACCAACTTGACTTGACATGTCACTCTTCTCACTCATACCTTCGTATCCTTGCCATGTTGTCCCTTTGTCCTCTTAAAATGGTCAAATCAACTTTTTGAAAAGAGTGCGCTACCAACTTACTAGGAGTTTATGTAGTGCACTCATTTTCCTTCATTCTTTGCCATGATTCGTTATCATAGTGTTGATGTCATGTCTGCCTTGTTTTCAGCACCTTGGTTAGTTAAAACATGCCTTTGAGGATTTGATCTTTATGAGCTTGCTAACGGTTTTCAAGTTTTGAATGTTCAAAACTCGACATTGCTAAAACTATCAGTTCAGACCAGTTGGTAGTGGTGCTACGGGATCGGTTGCTGAGGTGGATTTGGAAGTCGATATGTTCATGGTAATATCCTAAACAATTGCAAAACTCCAAGTTATCATTAATTTTCCAGGTATTCCACGGTTTCCCTCCTCTGCATATCCAATTTGAGGTAGTAATTGTCGCCTGGAGCTTGGGTAGCAATCGTCTTTGCATATTGTCCCTTCCTTCATACCTCTCTATAATTTATCCTACACAAAACTGCAATCATGATCACCTGCCACTCAGTTATCAGACAACCATTCACCTTGCTTTCAAAGAGTTGAATTTCCCAAGCAATTGTTTATTCCTTGTGTGTGTGTGCACGCTACCCAAATCATTGTTGAACTTTGATGCTTTTCCCCTGCCTCTTCCACTTTTGGATTGGAGTGTTTTTAACCAATTTTCAAAGACCATTGCAGTAATTTCCTTCACCATACTTCCATTCTTCAGTTTGAGATCTATAAACAACAAAGGAAGGGAAATTTTCAGCTCTTGTTTTTCAAATCCATCAAAGTAGTGTGAGTTAGAGAAGAGTCCTGGGAAAATAGCTATTGATCACCAAAAACCTCCCATTGAAGTCTTCCTCCATTTGTTTTCTTAAGCCCTCACTACACCATAGCCTTTAACCTCTCATATTAACCCATGGAGACACCTTAGAAGAAGAACTCTCACAAGGGAGGCACTGTGGTTAGAACAGAACTTGCAGACATGCATTTATTTGAGGCAAAGCCCATGGTTGGGGAAGTTCTTCAAAGGGTGGGTTTCTTTTAATTCATCCAAAACATGCAGAGGGGACATCCTAAGGTGGCAAGGCAATTTGCCTCACATTTTGATGGCCTTAAGACTAAGGTAGGAGATCTAGAGTTTGAGGCGTTTGAAACCTCCATTTCAGCAGCGACATGGATTCTTATCACAGGAGAGAAATGGTTTAAATCCATGTCTTTGAATGTAGCCTTCTCCAATTACTTCCTTAAGACATAGTATCAGACTGACAACCTATCCAAAGGGGTACCAAGAAGTCATCTAGTTGAAGATTTTGATAAAATGTTGAATATCATCCAAAGATACTTCACATGTGAGGGGAGGTTTAATACACTATATCAGTACCATATAAGGCTTCTACTTCATTTTACTGGTAAATATGAAATGAA
>JASDQU010309556.1:145694-177555 GCA_032191745.1 Picea mariana
GGATTAGATATTCTTTGGTTACTTCAGTCACCTATAGATATTCAATATGCTCAAGTGTGATTAAAATTAGAGAGCCTTGCCTCTTATTTATACTTTCATGTAGCTTCCTAGAGGGGTTACCTTTTAACCATCTTAATCGATTTTCCTTATTTTAGGGTTAACCCACTTCTAATTTTTCCATTAACTTTATTATTTAAATAATTTCTTTTGTATTCACTTTGACTTATAGTACATGCATCACTTCACTTTATTATTTACTTTCTAAAATCTCTTAAACCACTTTGACTACTTTGACCTTTTGGGGCTTCTAGATGACTCATGAGGGTTCTCCAACTTCACATGGCTATAACTCTCTAACCGTGAGGATTTATGTGATGTTCCACATACCATTGGAAATGACATGACATGTACTATCCATATATAATAGTATTTCCTGCAAATATATCAAAACTCATACCATTATCTATCAAATAAACTTGGGTCCATTACCCAAACCTAGGTTCTCCAACTTCTCATGGCCATAACTCTCTAACCATGAGGAGTTATGTGACATTCCACATACCACCAAAAATGGAATGACATTTACTATCCATATAGAATAGTCTTACCTTAAAATATATTAAAACTCATACCATTATACATGAAACAACCTTGGGTCCATTACCCAAACCTTTGTGCTACTGAAATTCGCTACCGAACTTTTTCCAAGGGTTGAAATCAATCACTAAGGGTTGAAATCAATCTACAATATCACTCTCCAATGTTTGACATTAATGACAACCAATAATCCATACAAATTGTCCATCAACCTAAGCGAACTATCTGACAATATCCCCCTTTGGCATTGATGGGAACACTTAGTCATGATAACATTCATGCTTATACTCCTCATCAATGTTTTTATCTCTCCACCTTTGACATCAATGGAAAAGGTTATATCCCTTTGAGGATGATCCCTCTGACTGAACTCTCCTTGGGGCTGCTCCCCCTATCTACATGCCTTTGATTTTTCTTTGTGTTTATAAGCCTCTAATTATTCTCTCTCCCTTCATATGAATAATATCTCCCCCTTTGACAAAGGTCACTCTGAAGTCATATCTCTATTTCTTCCCTTTTGACAATCACTCCCCTTGGAAACATGTCTCTATGCTCTCTCTCCAAGCATTTACCTTTGCATCTGATAAATCTCTCCCAACCTGAATTGTCCTATTTATGGTGCTTCCTCGTGTACATATAAGACATAAGATAAGCATTCAAAAGCATTCATTTTGGAGTAGAAATTACTCCTAGTCTCTGGAAAAGATACTCAAAGGATTCTCATGGAAGTGGTTTTGTAAATTTGTTTGTCACTTGTTATTTTTTGCCCACATATTCAACTATGATGTTCTTCTCTGCAACATGTTCCCATTGAAAGTGATACTTTATTGGAGTGTGCTTCGTCTTGGAGTGCATCACCGGGTTCTTTGAGATACTGATGGTGCTTGTATTATCACAATAGATTGAAATGAGATCATCATATTCAACCTATATATCTTTCAAAGTTTGTTTCATCCATAGAACCTGTGTACAACATGTTGTTGTTGCAATATACTATGTCTCAGTTGTAGATAAGGATATCGATGACTGTTTCTTGCTTAACCATGATACTAAACACTCACCCAAGTAGAACGTTGCTCCACTGGTGCTTCGTCGGTCATCAATGCAACCTACCCAATCTACATCTGTGTAGGCAATAAGTGATAAATCATTTCCTTTTAGATACAATAATCCAAACTCTTTTGTTCCTTTGAGATATCTGAAAATTCTCTTCATTGCTAATACAAGTGATTCCTTTGGTGTTGCTTGAAATCGTGCCACTTGTCCAACTGCCTGCATTACATCTTGTCTGGATGTTGTCACATATAGTAAGCTACCAATCATTGACTTGTATTGCCTCTGGTCTGTAGACTTTGAATCATCCTCTTTTCTCAACTTGCAATTGGTTTTCATAGGAGTGGTAACTAGTTTGCAATCTTCCATTCCGAACCTCTTTAGCATTTCTCTGATATACTAAGTTTGAGAAATAAAAATTCCTTGGTTTCTTTGACATATCTTGATGTAGAGGTTGTTGTATGCACTTCCTTTCCATAGTTCATAGGGAGTTTTGTCATTGTTGTTTATGAGCATTACTCTATTTTGAATGTGAACTGTTGTATGCATTGCATGTGTCCAAAAAATATCTGTCAATTTGGAATCTATTAGCATTGTTCGATCCATTTCCTGTGTAATTATCATCCATTATGATAATGGTCCTTTGGCTATGAACTAATCTATGAATCCATGCTCTCGTCCACTGTCATATATATGTCCAAACCTGCCAAGTTTTCTTATGAATCCATCTATGTCCATACTTTCTAGGACTCTACTTGCGCAACTRTCCATAATGATGACCCATTTATCACTATACTATCATGAAGTCTTGATTAATTTATCAAATTGTACTTTTGMTAAATGACTGCTCTGAATCTGTCTTCTCAAACTCTGCAAGTTGCTCGAAGGATGGTTCTTTGATCTRTCACAACTATCGCATAGRYTGTCCCTGTTTAATATTCATATTACCTGGGAGTCTCTAAGACGGATGGCTCAGAACAATTCTTGATTTGATGTGTATTCATCATCATCTTCATTGGTGGATTCATTATCTCTCTGAGCTTTGACTTCTTTCTTTCTGTCTATGGATTCATCTTTCACTACAATGCCTGRAAGTACAATCTCTTGAACCTGTTCCTTATTTATCTATCCTTCATTTCTTTCATTTATTTTCCAAACCTTTATGTATCTAGCAACTTTCTTTTTCTCTGTAGAATTTTCTTCATCTCGTTTTATCGTCAATCTTGTGATCTCTGGTACCTGGTCTTTGTTCACTTGTTCTTATTGTTTTTTTATCCATACTTTATTATATATGATATCAATGTTCTCTTTCATGGAATTATTGATCATGCTTCTACAATCACTGGCTATGTGTCCATAGTTATGACATTTGTAACACTCAATGTTACGTGCGGCCACATAAGAACTTCTTGCTTGAAAATTTCTTTTATAATCCCTGCAATCTGCAAGCTTATGTTCAAAATTAGTACAATAAAAACAATGACCATAAAATAAATTTGCATACCTAGGAGTGAATGATCTTCTTTGTGGTGAATTCCTTCTGAATTTCGGCCTTGACTGATCATGATCATGATTGAAGCTTCTTTGTGGCTTGAACACAGATGGTCTTCTTGAAGATGTATCTTCAATATTTTTCTTAGATTATGGTTGACCATGATTCCTTCCTGTGAGTACTTCTGCATAAATCTTTCTATTTTCTTCATTCTTCTTTTCTAGCAACCTAAGGTGTTTCTCTTCATTCTTTGTAACTGATGTGGATGTTTCTGTCTCTTCAATGTTCTTTTGGATCTTGAGGATTTTACTTCTCAATGTGACAACTTCTTCTTCAAGCTTCTCAACCTCTTCTTCTTTCTTTAATATCTGAGACTTCATGAATTCTTCTGTTCTCTTGCTTCTTCAAGTTGAATTTTTAATGTGATTGTTTCTTCTTCAAGTATTTTCTCTTCTTGACCAAACTCTGACTCAAAATGATTTAGATCGTTAGTTCTTTCTTTAATATGATCTATCAATATCTTCTCTTTCATGTATTATTCTTCCTTCTATGTTGTTATGTTGGCTTCCAAACACTGCTTTTGATATTCAATATTTTCTTTGATATTTTTGGATTCTTCTAGTTGAGTTCTTAAGTTCTCGATGACCTATTGGGCTTCTTAAAAAATTTGAACACTTTCCTTTTTTTTCATCATTTTTTTCTTGAGTCACTTGTTTTCTTCTCTTAGTTCATCTAAAGCACTAATCAATTCTACCTCATAATTGTCTTCTTTTTCAATTTGTTTTTCTGTCTCATTTCCTTCATGGAATTTTATTTCAAATGTCTGTGTTTTCACAATTAAAGAAAAACAACTTACCTCTGCTGATTATGTACTCTTCATATTCTGAATCTATTTGACATGGTGAACATATTTATTCTTGATATGTACCTGCATCTTCTTTGGTATTTTCTGAATCTGTGATGGGTGAAGAATATATGTCATGTAACTTATCCCAAAGTTATTTGGCTGATGAACATTTACCAACCTTTTCTCTTACCGGATTAGGTAATCCTTCCCAGATAAAATCTATTGTTATTTTGTTATTCTTCTTCAATTCCTTCTTGGCTGCAGTATTTGCCCTTTTTGAACTATCATATTCTATAATGACTGATAGCCAAATATAATTCCCTTGTGCATGTAAAAATACTTTCGTCCTTATGCTCCACATATCATACTTTAAACCATTCTGACCATTAAACAGTGGTACTCCATTCTCATAAAAATCCATGATCTCCTTCCAGTCGTTAAAATGTTTCCTAGAGGAACCTGCTATGATACCAATTGTTTCATTACTAAGAGGGGGGGTGAATCAGTAATAGAGAAATTTAATCACGTTTAACCACAAATTCAAGTGTTGTATCAATGTAGCATTACCATCCAATAGTTGCAAAGTAAATAAACAATGAAAAAATGAGCAATCATACACATACACAGTACACCAGTGTTTTACGTGGAAATCCAAAGTGGGAGAAAACCACAGATTTTTTTTTCTAATATTTATTTAAGAATTACATTCATGGGAAGCACTAACTTCCCTTTTTTTCATGTTGCAACTAGAAGGAGGCTCCAACCCCCTAGTTTCTTAGGCTACAACCTGAGGGAAGCTCCAACTCCTCAATTATCTGGCTACAACCAGAAGGAGGCTACAACCCCTAGTTTCTCAGGCTACAACCTGAGGGAAGCTCCAACTCCCCAATTCTTTGGCTACAAACAGAAGGAGGCTACAACCCCCTATGTTCTCTAGCTACAAGCAGAAGGTGGCTATAACCATTTGTCCTTGCCCCATCCAACCACCCTGACATATAAGTAGAATGATGGAACCACTTTCACACTATCATATGAGATATACGGTTGTAAATCTGTACCAATCAACCTGCACCAAACAACATGAACCATGCATCAACATGCACATGAACCTGTAATCAAATTGTACCCTAAACAAGTGCATTAACCATGCACCAACCTATACTTCAACCTGTAATCATATTGTACCATAAACAAGTGCATCAACCATGCACCAATCTGTATCTCAACATGTACCATCAATGAGTGCATCAACCATGAACCAAATATGTACCAATCATGCACCAAATACACATAAACTATGACTCATCAACATGTACCAACATCATCAACTATACACCTCATGTATGTGCCAACTCATCAACTAATTGTCTCAGCCCAATGTACCCAACATGTAACTCAACCATATACCAAATACATATACTAATATAACCTTCAAACTTTATCTAGCAATACATCACACTATCCATAACCAAATACCATAAACCATTACATCAAACCATGTGCCACGACCTCACTGTTATACAACCTCTATTTGTAACATGCCTCAACCATAAGACCTCATCAATTTCATCATCCAAATTTGATGTGTAACTCTGTAATAGACCTAGTGTATATGATCACATACCTGAAAACCTTCCTTAACTTTAACAACAAGAGACTATCATTTTATCGAACTTTACTTTAGTCTCACATGACTAATTTTGGATTACTCAACAACCCTAACTTGCAATAATCATAAATATGTACCTGTAATGAATAAAATCTGAAAATGGTACACAATGTTCTCCAGTGTATTTTATGCAATTCCTCCGGATTTCACTACTTGGAACCTCTCAGAAAAGGAGTTATAGCAAAAATGGCATACCTTGTTGAATTTTGGCTTATTCTAGAGAGAAAACTTGTATAGCATGCCCCACACATAATATTTTTTGTATGGATATGAAAATTGTACAAAGAATACTAGAGACTGTAATCTAACCAATACATTTGGTCTTACTGGATTTGGATCTTTTAAGAAGAATTTATGATTTTTTTACCTGAAACACATGTTTTAGACTAGTTTCGGGACTAGCCACAAACCCTATTTTCCACAGCGTGTAACTCCAAAAATACATCGACCCACAAGATGAAATTTGTATCATAGCTACTTGGATATGTTTCCTCAATGACCTCCCAATTTCATGTTCTGAATTATTCTATAAAAAAAAAATATAGTGAAAATGGTGAGATGACCTGTAAATAACATACCTTAGAAAGCATCATCAAAAGAATTTATCCTCCCTTGAATTCTGGTCTTCTTTACTTCACCTTCCCTCTGAAATTCAACTTAGATATCCTTTGATTACTTCAGTCTCCTACAGATATTCAATATGCTCAAGTGTGATTAAAATGATAGAGCCCTGCCTCTTATTTATACTTCCATGTAGCTTCCTCAAGGGGTTACCTTTTAACCATCTTAACCCACTTTCCTTATTTTAGGGTTAACCCACTTCTAAATTCTCCATTAACTTTATCGATTAAATATTTTCTTTTGTATTCACTTTGACTTATAGTACACNTTCAAATTAGATATCCTTTGATTACTTCAGTCGCCTACAGATATTCAATATGCTCAAGTGTGATTAAAATGATAGAGCCCTGCCTCTTATTTATACTTCCATGTAGCTTCCTCAAGGGGTTACCTTTTAACCATCTTAACCCACTTTCCTTATTTTAGGGTTAACCCACTTCTAAATTCTCCATTAACTTTATTGATTAAATATTTTCTTTTGTATTCACTTTGACTTATAGTACACCCATCACTTCACTTTTTTATTTACCTTCTAAAATCTATTAAACCACTTTGACTACTTTGACCTTTTGGGGTTTCTAGATGACTCATGAGGGTTCTCCAACTTCACATGGCCATGACTCTCTAACCGTGAGGAGTTATGTGACGTTCCACATACCACTGGAAATGACATGACATGTATTATCCATCTAGAATAGTCTTTCCTGCAAATATATAAAAACTCGTACCATTATCTATCAAACAAACTTGGGTCCATTACCCAAACCTGGGTTCTCCAACTTCTCATGGCCATAACTCTCTAACCGTGAGGAGTTATGTGAAGTTCCACATACCACCAGAAATGGAATGATATGTACTATCCATATAGAATAGTCTTACCTTAAAATATGTTAAAACTCATACCATTATACATGAAACAACCTTGGGTCCATTACCCAAACATGTGTGCTACCGGAATTCGCTACCGAAATTTCTCCCATGGTTGACATCAATCACTAAGGGTTGACATCAATCTACAATATCACTCTCTAATGGTTGACATCAATGACAACCAAAAATCCATACCAATTGTCCATCAACCTAAGCCAACTATCTGACAATCTCCCCCTTTAGCATTGATGGCAACAACAACATTGATGGAAACACTTAGGCATGATAACATTCATACTTGTTTCTATCTCTCCCCCTTTGAAATCAATGGCAAAGGGTATCTCCCTTTGGGGCTTCCCCCCTGAATGAAATCTCCTTGGGGATTCTCCCCCTGTCTACATGCCTTTGATTTTTCTTTGTTTTCATAAGCCTTTTATTACTCTCTCTCCCTTCATATGAATAATATCTCCCCCTTTGAAAAAGGGTATCACTATGAAGTCATATCGTTCATTCTTCCCTTTTGAAAATCGCTCCCCTTGGCAACATGCCTCTATGATCTCTCTCCAAGCATTTACCTTTGCATCTGATAAATCTCTCCCAACCTGAATTGTCCTATTTACTGTGATTCCTCGTGTACATCTAAGACATCTAAGATAAGGATTCAAAAGCATTCATTTTGTAGTAGAAATTACTCATAGTATCTGGCGAAGATACTCAAAGGATTCCCATGGAAGCGGTTTTGTAAAGATGTATGCCACTTGTTCTTTTGTGCCCACATATTCAACTTCGATGTTCTTCTCTGCAACCTATTCCCGTAGAAAGTGATACTTTATTGGAATGTGCTTCGTCTTGGAGTGCATCACTGGGTTCTTTGAGATATTGATGGCGCTTGTATTATCACAATAGATTGAAATAGGATCATCATATTCAACCTGTATATCTGCCATAGTTTGTTTTATCCATAGAACCTGTGTACAACATGTTGTTTTTGCAATATACTCTGCCTCGGTTGTAAACAAGGATACTAACGATTGTTTCTTGCTTAACCATGATACTAAACACTCACCCAAGTATAATAGTGGTCCACTAGTGCTTCGTCGGTCATCAATGCAACCTACGCAATCTACATCTGTGTAGGAAATAAGTGATACATCCTATCATTTTGGATACCATAATCCAAACTCTTTTGTTCCTTTGAGATATCCGAAAATCCTCTTCATTGCTAATACATGTGAGTCATTTGGTGCTTCTTGAAATCGTGCCACCTGTCCAACTACCTGCATTACATATGGTCTGGATGTTGTCACATATAGTAAGATACAAATCATTGACTTGTGTTGTCTCTAGTTTGTAGACTTTGAATCATCATCTTTGCTCAACTTGCAACTGGTTTGCATAGGAGTGGTAACTAGTTTGCAATCTTTCATTCCGAACCTCTTTAGCATTTCTTTGATATACTTAGTTTGAGAAATAAAAATTCCTTGGTTGCTTTGACATATCTTGATGTAGAGGTTGTTGTATGCACTTCCCTTCCATAGTTTGCAGGGAGTTTTGTCATTGTTGTTTATGAGCATTACTCTGTTTTGAATGTGAATTGTTATATGCATTTCATGTGTCCAAAAAATATCTGTCAATTTGGAATCCATTAGCATTGTTCGAGCCATTTCCTGTGTAATTATCATCCATTATGATAATGTTCCTTTGTCTCTAAACCACTCTTTGAACCAATCTATGAATCCATGCTCTTGTCCACTGTCATATATTTTTCCAAACCTGCTAAGTGTTCTTACAAATCCATCTATGTCCATACTTTCCATGACTCTACTTGCGCAACTGTCCATAATGCTAACCCATTTATCACTATACTATCATGAACTCTTGATTAATCTATAAAATTGTACTTCTGCTAACTGACTTCTCTGAATCTGTCTTCTCAAAATCTGCAAGTTTCTCAAATGATGGTTATTTGGTCTATCACATCTATCGCATAGACTCCCCTGTCTAATAATCATATTACTTGGGAGTCTCTAATTCGTATGGCTCGGAACAATTCTTGCTCTGATGTGTATTCATCATCATCTTCATTGGTATATTCATCATCATCGCCATCTTCATTGGTAGATTCATCATCATCTTCATTGGTATATTCATTATCTCTCTGAGCTCTGACTTCTTTCTTTTTGTCTGTGGATTCATCTTTCACTACAACGTGTGAAACTACAATCTCTTGAACCTGTTCCTTATTTACATGTCCTTCATTTCTTTCAGTTATTTTCCAAACCTTTCTGTATCTGGCATATTTCTTTTTCTCTTTAGAATTTTCTTCATCTTGTTTTATTGTCAATCTTGTGATCTCTGGTACCTGGTCTTTGTTCACTTGTTCTTCCTGTTTTCTTATCCATACTTTCTTATATCTGATATCAGTTTTCTTTTTCATGGAAGTATCGATCATACTTCTACAATCACTGGCTATGTGTCCATAGTTATGACATTTATAACACTCAATGTTACGTGCAGCCACATAGGCACTTCTTGCTTGAACATTTCTTTTATAATCCCTGCAATCTTCAACCTTATGTCTAAAATTAGTACAATAAAAACAATGACCATAAAAGAAATTTGCATACCTAGGAGTGAATGATCTTCTTTGTGGTGAAGTCGTTTTGAATTTCTGTCTTGATTGATCATGATCATGATTGAAGCTTCTTTGTGGATTGAACTCAGATGGTCTTCTTGAAGATGTATCTTCAATAGTTTTCTTAGATTATGTTTGACCATGATTCCTTCCTTTGAGTACTTCTGCATAACTATTTCTATTTTCTTCATTCTTCTTTTCTAACAACCTAGAGTGTTTCTCTTCATTGTTTGTAACTGATGTGGATATTTCTGTCTCTTCAATGTTCTTTTTGAGCTTGACTATTTTACTTCTCAATGTGACAACTTATTCTTCAAGCTTCTCAACCTCTTCTTCTTTCTTTAATATCTAAGACTTCATGACTTCTGATGTTCTCTTCGCTTTTTCAAGATGAATTTTTAATGTGATTATTTCTTCTTCAAGTACTTTCTCTTCTTGACCAAACTCTAACTCAAATTGGTTTAGATCGTTAGTTCTTTCCTTAAGATGATATGTCAATATCTTCTCTCTCATTTCTACTTCTTCCTTCTGTGTTGTTATGTTGGCTTACAAACACTGCTTTTGATATTCAAGATTTTCTTCAATCTTTCTGGCTTCTTGTAGCTGAGTCATTAAGTTCTTGATGACCTGTTGGGATTCTTAAAAAATGTGAGCACTTTCCTTTTGTTTCATCAATTCTTTCTTGAGTCACGTGTTTTCTTCTATTCGTTCATATAAAGCACTAATCAATTATGCCTCATAATTTTCTTCTTTTTCAATTGTTTTTCTGTCTCATTTCCTTCATGGCATTCGATTTCAAGATGTCTGTTTTTTTCACAATTAAAGAAAAACAACATATACCTATGTTAATTATGTACTTTTCATCTTTTGAATCTGTTTGACATGGTGAACATATTTATTTTTTATCTGTACATGCATCTTCTTTGGCATTTTCTGAATCTGTGATGGGTGAAGAATATATGTCATGTAACTTATCCCAAAGTTCTTTGGCTGATGAAAATTTACCCACCTTTTCTCTTACTGGATTAGGTAATCCTTCCCAGATGAAATCCATTGTTATTTTTTTATTCTTCTTCAATTCCTTCTTGGTTGCAGTCTTTGCCCTTTTTTGAACTATCGTATTCTGTAATGACTGATAGACAAATATAATAACCATGTGCCTGTGAAAATACTTTCGTCCTTATGCTATACATATCATACTTTAAACCATTCTGACAATTAAACAGTAGTACTCCATTCTCAGAATAATCCATGATCTCCTTCCAGTGGTTAAAATGTTTCCTGAAGGAACCTGCTCTGATACCAACTATTGGATTACTAAGAGGTGGGGGTGAATCAGTAATAGAGAAAATTAATCATTTTTAACCACAAATGCAAGTGTTATATCAATGTAGCATTATCATCCAATAGTTGTAGAAAAAATAAGAAATGAACAAATGAGCAATCATACACATACACAGTACATCAGTGTTTTATGTGGAAACCCAAAGCAGGAGAAAACCATAGAATGTTTTTTCTTATATTTATTTAAGAATTACATTCATTGGAAGCACCAATTTCCTTTGTTTTCCAGTTGCAACTGGAAGGAGGCTCCAACCCCTTAGTTTATCAGGCTACAACCTGAGGGAAGCTCCAACTCCCCAATTATCTGGATACAACCAGAAGGAGGCTGCAACCCCTAGTTTTTCAAGCTACAACCTGAGGAAAGCTCCAACTCTCCAATTCTATGGCTACAACCAGAAGGACGATACAACCCCCTATGTTCTCCGGCTACAACCGGAAGGTGGCTACAACCATCTGTCCTTGCCCCGTCCAACCGCCCTGACGTATAAGTAGAATGATGGAACCACATTCACACTATCACTGTCAGATATACTGTTGTAAACATGTACCAATGAACCTGCACCAAACAACATGTATCAATAACCAGAACCATGCATCAACCTATAATCAACATGTACCCTAAACAAGTGCATCAACCATGCACCAACCTGTACGTCAACCTGTAATAAGCTTGTACCATAAACAAGTGCATCAAACATGCACCAACCTGCATCTCAACCTGTACCATCAACGAGTGCATCAACCATGCACCAAATATGTACCAATCATGCATCAAATACACATAAACTATGACTCATCAAGATGTACCAACACCATCAACTATACACCTCATGTATGTGTCAACTCATCAGATAATTGTCTCAACCATGTACCCAAGATGTAACTCAACCATATACCAAATATATATATTAATATAACATTCAAAAGTTCTCTAGAAATATCACACTATCCATAACCAAATACCATAAACCATTACATCAAACCATGTGCCACAACCTCACTATTATACAACCTCTATCTCTAACATACCTCAACTGAAATCCCTCGTCAATTTCATCATCCAAATCTGATTTGTAACTCTATAATAGACCTGGTTTATATGATCACATACATGAAAACCTTCCTTAACTTTAACATCAAGAGACTAGCATTTTATGAAACTTTACTTTAGTCTCACATGACTAATTTTGGATTAGTCAACAACCCTAACTTGAAATAATCATAACTATGTACATGTAATGAATAAGATCTAAAAATGGTACACAATGTTCTTCAATGTATTTTATGCAATTTCTCCAGATTTCACTACTTGGAACCTCTCAGAAAATGAGTTATAGAAAAAATGACATACCTTGTTGAATTTTGGCTTATTCTAGAGAGAAAACTTGTATAGCATGCCCCGCACAGAATATGTTTTGTATGGATCTAAAAATTGTACACATAATACTATAAACTATAATATAACCAATACATTTGGTCTTATTGAATTTGGATCTGTTATGAAGAAGTTAAGACATTTTTACATGAAATGCCTCTTTTAGACTAGTTTCAAGACTAGCCACAAACCCTATTTTCCACGGCGCGTAACTCCAAAAATACAACAACCCACAAGATGAAATTTGTATCATAGCTACTTGGATATGTTTTCTCAATGGAATTCCAATTTCATGGTTTGAATAATTCTAGAAAAAACAATATTGCAAAAATGGTGAGATGACTTGTACATAGCATACCTTAGAAAGCATCATCAAAAGAATTTATCCTCCCTTGAATTTTGGCCTTCTTTACTTCACCTTCCCTCTGAAATTCGTCTTAGATATACTTTGGTTACCTCAGTCACCTATAGATATTCAATATTCTCAAGGGTGATTAAAATGAGAGAGTCTTGCATCTTATTTATACTTTCATGTAACTTCCTCAAGGGGTTACCTTTTAACCATCTTAACCCACTTTCCTTATTTTAGGGTTAACCCACTTCTAATTTCTCCATTAACTTTATTATTTAAATAATTTCTTTTGTATTCACTTTGACTTATAGTCCACTCATCACTTCACTTTATTATTTACCTTCTAAAATTTCTTAAACCACTTTGACTACTTTGACCTTTTAGGGCTTCTAGATGACTCATGAGGGTTCTCCAACTTCAAATTGCCATAACTCTCTAATTGTGAGGAGTTATGTGATGTTTCACATACCACTGGAAATGACATGACATGTACTATCCATCTAGAATATTATTTCCTGCAAATATATCAAAACTCGTACCATTATCTATCAAACAAACTTGGGACCATTACCCAAACTTGGGTTCTCCAACTTCTCATGGCCATAACTCTCTAACCGTGAGGAGTTATGTGTCGTTCCACATACCACCGAAAATGAAATGACATGTACTATCCGTATAGAATAGTATTACCTTCAAATATATTAAAACTCATACCATTATACATGAAACAACCTTGGGTCCATGACCCAAACAATTTTGCTACCAGAATTTGCTATCGAACTTTCTCCAAGCATTGACATCAATCACTAAGGGTTGACATAAATATACAATATCACTCTCCAATGGTTAACATCAATGACAAACAACAATCCATACCAATTTTCCATCAACCTAAGCCAACTATCCAAAAATATCCCCCTTTGTCATTCATGGCAACACTTAGTCATGATAACATTCATGCTTATACTCCTCATCAATGTTTCTATCTCTCCCCCTTTGACATCAACGACAAAGGGTATCTCCCTTTTGGGTTGCTCCCTCTTACTGAACTCTCCTTAGGGCTTCTCCCCTGTCTACATGCCTTTGATTTTTCTTTGTGTTTATAAGCCTTTGAATACTCTCTCTCCCTTCATATGAATAATATATCCCCCTTTGACAAGGGGTATCACTCTAAAGTCATATCGTTCATTCTTCCATTTTGATAATTTCTTTGCTTGGAAACATGCCTCTATACTCTCTCTCCAAGCATTTACCTTTGCATCTAATAAATCTCTCCCAATTTGAATTGTCCTATTTATGGTGCTTCCTCATGTACATCTAAGACATATAAGATAATCATTCAAAAGCATTCATTTTGGAGTAGAAATTACTCCTAGTCTCTGGTGAAGATACTCAAAGGATTCCAGTGGAAGCGGTTTTGTAAAGATGTCTGCCACTTCTTGTTTTGTGCCCACATATTCAACTCTGATGTTCTTCTCTACAACCTGTTCTCATAGAAAGTGATACTTTATTGGAATGTGCTTCTTCTTGGAGTGAATCATCGGGTTCTTTGAGATACTGATGGCACTTGTATTATCACAATAGATTGAAATGGGATCATCATATTCAACCTGTATATCTGTCAGAGTTTGTTTCATCCATAGAACCTGTGTACAACATGTTTTTGTTGCAATATACTCTGCCTCGGTTGTAGATAATGATATTGATGATTGTTTCTTGCTTAACCATGATACTAAACACTCACCCAAGTAGAACGTTGGTCCACTGGTGCTTCGTCGATCATCGATGCAACCTGCTCAATCTGCATCTATGTAGGAAATAAGTGATAAATCCTTTCCTTTTGGATACCATAATCCAAACTCTTATGTTCCTTTGAGATATCTAAAAATCCTCTTCACTGTTAATATATGTGATTTCTTTGGTTCTCCATGAAATCATGCCACATGTTCAATTGTCTGCATTACATCTGGTCTGGATGTTGTCACATATAGTAAGCTACCAATCATTGACATGTATTGCCTACGGTCTGTAGACTTTGAATCATAATCTTTGCTCAACTTGCAACTGTTTGCATAGATGTGGTAACTAGTTTGCAATATTCCATTCTGAACCTCTTTAGCATTTATCTGATATACKTAGGTTGAGAGATAAAAAWTCCTTGGTTGCTTTGACATATCTTGATGTAGAGGTTGTTGTCTGTGCTTCCTTTCCATAGTTTGTAGGGAGTTTTGCCATTTTTGTTTCTGAGCATTACTCTGTTTTGAATGTGAATTGTTGTATGCACTGCATGTGTCCAAAAAATATATGTCAATTTGRAATCCATTAGCATTGTTTGAKCYATTTCCTGTGTAATTATAATCCATTATGATAATTTTCTTTTGTCTCTAAACCACTCTCTGAACCAATCTATGAATCCATGCTCTTGTCCACTGTCATATATTTGTCTAAACCTGCTAAGTGTTCTTACGAATCCATCTATGTCCATATTTTCCAGGACTCTACTAGCGTAACTATCAATAATGTTGACCCATTTATCACTATACTATCATGAAGTCTTGATTAATCTATCGAACTGCACTTTTTCTAATAGATTGCTCTGAATCTGTCTTCTCAAACTCTGCAAGATGCTCGAAGGATGGTTCTTTGGTTTGTCATAGCTATCGCATAGACTCCCCCTATCTAATATTCATATTACATGTGAGTCTCTAAATCATATGGCTCAGAACAATTCTTGCTCTGATGTGTATTCATCATCATCTTCATTGGTAGATTCATCATCATCTCCATTGGTAGATTCATTATCTCTCTGAGCTCTGACTTACTTCTTTCTGTTTGTGGATTCATCTTTCACTACAATGCCTGAAAGTACAATCTCTTGAACCTATTCCTTATTTACCTATCCTTCCTTTCTTTTAGTTATTTTCCAAACCTTTCTGTATTTGACATCTTTCTTTTTCTCTGTAGAATTTTCTTCATCTCGTTTTATTTTCAATCTTGTGATCTGTGGTACATGGTCTTTGTTCACTTGTTCTTCATGTTTTCTTATCCATACTTTCTTATATCTGATATCAGTGTTTTCTTTCATGGAAGTATTGATCATGCTTCTACAATCACGATCTATGTGTCCATAGTTATGACATTTGTAACACTCAACATTATGTGCGACCACATAGGAACTTCTTGCTTGAACATTTCTTTTATAATCCCTGCAATATGCAACCTTATGTCTAAAATTAGTACAATAAAAAAAATGATCATAAAATAAATTTGCATACCTGGGAGTGAATGATATTCTTTGTGGTGAAGTCCTTTTGAATTTCTGCCTTGACTGATCATGATCATGATTGAAGCTTCTTCGTGGCTTGAACACGGATGGTATTCTTGAATATGTATCTTCAATAGTTTTCTTATATTATGGTTGACCATGATTCCTTCCTTTGATTACTTCTGCATAACTCTTTCTATTTTCTTCATTCTTCTTTTCTAGCAACCTAGAGTGCTCCTCTTCATTATTTGTAACTGATGTGGATGTTTTTGTCTCTTCAACATTATTTTTTAGCTTAACGATTTTACTTCTCAATGTGACAACTTCTTCTTCAAGCTTCTCAACCTCTTCTTCTTTCTTTAATATCTAAGACTTCATGACTTCTTTTGTTCTCTTCCCTTCTTCAAGCACTTTCTCTTCTTAACCAAACTCTGAATCAAACTGGTTTAGATCATTAGTTCTTTCCTTAAGATGATCTGTCAATATCTTCCCTCCCATTTCTATTTATTCCTTCTATATTGTTATGTTAGCTTCCAAACACTACTTTTGATATTCAAGATTTTCTTCGATCTTTCTGGCTTCTTCTAGTTGATTTCTTAAGTTCTCGATGACCTGTTGGGTTTCTTCAAAAATGTGAACACTTTCCTTTTGTTTCATCAATTCTTCCTTGAGTGACTTGTTTTCTTCTCTTAGTTCATCTAAAGCACTAATCAATTATGTCTCATAATTGTCTTATTTTTCATTTTGTTTTTCTGTCTCATTTCCTTCATGGCATTCTATTTCAAGATGTCTGCATTTTTCACAATTAAATAAAAAAAACATACCATTGTTGATTATGTACTCTTCATCTTCTGAATTTGTTTGATATGTACCTGCATCTTCTTTGGCATTTTCTGAATCTGTGATGGGTGGAGAATATATGTCATGTAACTTATCCCAAAGTTCTTTGGTTGATGAACATTTACCAACATTTTATCTTATCGGATTAGGTAATCCTTCCCAGATGAAATCCATTGTTATTTTTTTATTCTTATTTAATTCCTTTGTGGTTGCAGCCTTTTCCCTTTTCGAATTATCATATTCTGTAATGAATGATAGCCAAAAATAATGCCCCCATGCCTGTAAAAATACTTTCGTCTTTATGCTCCACATCTCATACTTTAAACCATTCTGACCATTAAACAATGGTACTCCATTCTCAGAATAATCCATGATCTCCTTCCAGTGGTTAAAATGTTTCCTGAAGGAACCTTCTCTGATACCAATTGTTGGATTACTGAGAGGGGGGGTGAATTAGTAATAGAGAAATTTAATCATTTTTAACCACAAATGCAAGTGTTATATCAATGTATCATTATCATCCAATACTTGCAGAGTAAAGAAACATTGAAGAAATGATCAATCATACACATACACAGTACACCAATGTTTTACTTGGAAACCCAAAGCGGGAAAAAACCACGGAATTATTTTTCTTAAATATTGGTACTCCATTCTCAAAATAATCCATGATATCCTTCCAATGGTTAAACTATTTCTTGAAGAAACTCACTCTTATACCAATTTTTGGATTACTGAGAGGGGGGGTGAATCAATATTAGAGCAATTTAATCATTTTTCACCATAAAATGCAAGTGTTATATCAATGTAGCATTATCATCCAATAGTTGCAGAGTAAATAAACAATGAACAAATGAGCAATCACACACATACATAATACACCATTGTTTTACGTGGAAACCCAAAGCGGGAGAAAACCACAAAATATATTTTTATTATATGTCTTTAAGAATTAAATTCATTGGAAGCACCAACTTCCTTTGTTTTCCAGTTGCAACTGGAAGGAGGCTCCAACCCCCTAGTTTCTTTGACTACAACCTGAATGACGCTCCAACTCCCCAATTCTCTGGCTACAACCAGAAGGAGACTACAACCCCCAAGTTTCTCAGACTACAACCTGAGGGAAGCTCCAACTCCCCAATTCTATGGCTACAACCAGAAGGAGGCTACAACCCCCTATGTTCTCCAACTACAACCGAAAGGTGGCTACAACCACTTGTCCTTTCCCCGTCCAACCGCCCTAACGTATAGGTAGAATGATGGAACCATTATAACACTATCACTATGAGATATACTATTGTAAACCTATACCAATCAACCTTCACCAAACAACATGTACCAATAACCTGAACCATGCATCAACCTGTACCTCACCCTGTAATCAACATGTACCATAAACAAGTACATTACTCATGCACCAACCTGTACCAAACAACCTATAATCAACCTGTACCATAAACAAGTGCATCAACCATGCACCAACCTGTACCTCAACCTGTACCATGAACAAGTGCATCAACCATGCACCAAACCATTACAAATAACTGTCACAACAACCTTTCCAAACAACCTATCAGAACAACCTGTCTCATCAATCTTATCAACCAAATCAGATCTACTCACCAAGATCAATCACCAAGACAACTCTCAAATATGTACATCAACCAAACATATCACAACAACTCATAATCATCACCAAGATCAATATGTGCTTCTAATAATATACCAAGACAAGTATGCCACATCATCCATAAACCATGTGTCAACAATAATATTATCAAGTACCTCCAACCATGTACCAAGTATGTACCAATCATGCATCAACTACACATCAACTATGACTCATCAAAATGTACCAACATCATCAACTATACACCTCGTGTATGTGCCAACTCATCAACTACTTATCTCAACCATGTACCCAACATGTACCTCAACCAAAAGCCCTCATCAATTTCATCATCCAAATATGATCTAATCACATATACCTCAAACACTATACCGCAAGTATGTACCTCAAACCATGTGCTAGAACTTCACTGTTATACAACCTCTATCTGTACCAATAACTTCAACAACATACCTCAACCAAAAGCCCTCAAACATGAACCAACACTAAACTTCAGTAGATCTGCCTCGAAGCCATTCTACAACAAGCCCTAAACATCCAAGAGGGCATCCAACAGATTTACAAGGAAAACCCTCAACTAGATTCATAAGTTCAACACTACACATATGAAAACCATACATTCTTTCTTCTTGTAGCGTTTTGCTGCCACGATTTTTCTTCCGCACTTTTTCTGCTGCACTTTTTTTGCCGCGGTTTTTCTACCGCACTTTTCCTGCCGCGATTTTCCTGCCACGCTTTTTCTGTCACGCTTTTTCTGCTGCGATTTTCCTGCCGGACTTCTTTTCCGCACTTTTCCTGCCACGATTGTCCTGCCGTGATTTTCTTGCCGCACTTTTTCTGCTGCACTTTTCTCTATCAATAATACCTGCTCAAATAACCTTTCACTTTATAGATATTCAATGATATTCAATAGGTGATTAAATGAGAGACCTTTGCCTCTTATTTATACTTTCATGTAGCATCCTCAAGGGGTTACCTTTTAACCATCTTAACCCACTTTCTTTATTTTAGGGTTAACCCACTTATAACCACTTGTCCACTTAACTTAACCACTTTCCATAATTAGTAAGTTCTCCATTAACTTTATTATTTAAATAATTTCTTTTGCATCCTCTTTGACTTATAGTAAACTCATCACTTCACTTTATTATTTGAATAATTTCTTCTTTGCAAACACTTTGACTACTTTGACCTTTTGGGGTTTCTAGATGACTCATGAGGGTTCTCCAACTTCACATGGCCATAACTCTCTAACCATGAGGATTTATGTGACGTTCCACATACCACCGGAAATGGCATGACATGTACTATCAATCTAGAATAGTATTACCTGCAAATATATCAAAACTCATACCATTATCCATCAAACAAACTTGGTTCTATTACCCGACTTTCTTCAAGGGTTGACATCAATGACAACCAACCCAATTAATCAACAAATAGCATTGATCTCAATGCATTGCACACAGTAGAAGACACACATCCTAATATTACATGGATTTTGAAGCAAGTACATGGTAGGGATTTAGAGACTATACGGACTGTACAGAAGTACGTCCAAGTACAACTTATTTTTGTATTGCAGCGTAAAGCATGCCACATGGTACCTTGACAAAATTTCAAGTATCTTATATCGATTATGCATGATTTTTCACAAGGATCATGAATATGAGGTATGTTTTATGATTTGAGGTCATTTGTAAAACTTTTCACTCAATTTGTTATTTATGAGTATTTAATGCATTGTTTTGTGTGCTGGGAGGCACAAAATTGAGCTAGTTTGGAAAGTGATCGACTTTATAGTCAAAGGTTTCATAATTTTGCAAGGATTTCAATTGTGGAGTTATTATCTTGTTGTGAGTGATGGAATTTAAGAGAATCCATTAAATTGGCATATGTGAGCCATGTTACATGTGTTTTTTTGTATTTAATCTTCAGTTTTATGAGTTTTGGGTAAAGAGAACATCATCAAAATTCTTCAATCACCTCAATAGATCCTAGAAATTATACGGAAATAAGTTAGATATTGCATGTATATATTTTCAAGAATAATTGGTGTCTAAATATTTTTGGATCAAGTGGTATCATAGTAGGTATTTTGATCCCCCTTCTTTAATAGAAGTGGTATCAGCGTAATTTTTTACTTGTTTTGCAAGTTGTTGTGATGAGATCCAAGAGTTTAGATGGTGAAGATCTTGAAGGATATTTTCAAGGAAACAAGATGAGTAAGGTTCTTATGAAGTTGAGATTGCAAAAGAACATTAATCGTAAAATCCAAAGAGAGAATTATGAGTTAAGAATGTAGCTGCAAGCTCTTGAGGAAGAGAAGCAGAGGTTGTAAGATCGAATTCCATGTCATGAAGAATTCCACATGAGTGTTGTTCATGAACTAGAGAGAAACTTGTAGATAGCACCATCAATCAGTAAATTTGGACAAGGAAAGAATGAGATAGTCTCTCTTGCACTATCTCCCTCCAAAAAAATGATTGAGAAAGATGACTCTTCATATTGCCATCAAGATGGAGAGTGCTCAAGGGTAGCTAAAGCAAAGAGAACCTCAGATGAAGGAATCCTACCTAAAAAATTGGACTTACCTTCCAATTCAGAGAATAGTAACATGTTTGAATCAACTTCAGGGAAAGATGTGCATGCTACAGGACAAGGAATGGAAAATTTTCACACTGGTGAATGGTCTAGTTATCCATGTGTTTCTCATGGAACTAGAAACCATGATGTGAAGGAGTATCCAAGAAGACAGTTTGTGTCGGTAAATCCCTCCAAGTAGAAGGAGGTAGATCATTTCTCAGGTCAAAGGAAAAGGAGGAATGATAAGAAGGGATCATGGAACAATATGATATGCTCTTATTGTGGTAAGAGTGGACACCAGATTGAGAATTGTTGGACACTTTACCTTCAGTTATGTCTGAAGCAGAACCTAAAGGATGAGAAGACAATCAACAACTCCCGATGAATTCAATGGTCTTACTAGAAGGCTTGGAAAAGAATACTTCTTGATGGTTGGTCTTGGAAAGTGATTTATGAAGACATCAAAGAATGGTTCATGGACAGTGGCTCATCTCACCACATGATCAGGATGAGATTAGTATTTTTTACTTTCTTAGAATCCGACACATATTGCTTTGTGGGATCTGGAATCAATACTAGACAAGCAATAAGAGGGTATGGATATGTAAGATTCCAGCTCGAGTCAGGAGGATTTTTGGGAATCAAAAATATGCTATATGTCACACACTTAAAGGTAAACCTGCTCTCAGTTGCATCATTTGGAGATGATGGTTATGTAGTTACATTTCAAAAAGGTCGAGTACTTGTGTATACAAGGGAAGTTAATCCATACATGACAATAGTACTTGGTATTCGTAGGGAGAGGTTATACAAGTTACTGGGAAGAGTGATAGTATGTTCTAATGGTTACTTGGATTCGACATCAGATTCAATGTCATATTCAACATCAACGTCAGAGGCATTGTCAAACATCGGAAGCTACGAGACTCCTCCCAGTACACTGGGGATAATGAATCCATAAGTAAACCATCTCATAATTTTGTAAATATGTAAATTTGTAAATATAATATGCATATGTGTAAATATCTTGAAGTCTATTAGAAGGCTTGTAAGTCACTCGTTGTAAATTATAAGAGTGAGAGGGACTCTGTAAATTTCTATATTCCCACCTTGTATGAGTGAGAGGAATTTTGCAAATAGAGTTTTGATATTGCCACCTTATATGTTGTAAAGAGTGAGAGTAATCTCGTTATAGATTTATAGATAGTTGCCTTTACACTTTGTTATAGAGTGAGAGGAATCTCGTTAAAGAGATTTATGGATAGCCACCTATACATATTGTTTTACAGTGAGAGGAATCTCATTATGAATATTTCAAAGCCTTTAAACAACAATATGGACAATGTATTGTCTCATAATCAACTTGGGGCTACATATGGATTGAATTGGTTAAGAAAACATTATTGATTCTGAAGAACCAGAGGTGAAGGAACAGAAGGATGTAGGCAGTTGGAACATGTAGCTCAGGAGCGGAAAGAGCATCAAAGTAATGAAAAAATTCTAAGAGATGGAAAAGGAGAAGTAATCCTATTATAAGAGGCACATAAAGGTGCATTCTATAAGCATCTTTAAATTCTATGTCATGTTTGTATGTATACCTTGAACAAAAGCAATCAAGGTAGGTACAGGGGATAATGGTACCAACAGAATTATTTTCCCAAGGCATGAGCGATAATGAACATAGTGTTCATTCTGGGACTTCTATAGATACATCAACAATACAAGAACAGAGAGCCCAAATGGGCAAGGCATAGATCAACATTCGACTTGGTTTCAAATTGGTCGAGATGGACTATCTTCAACAAAAGGAGATGGGAGTGGATGTTGAAAATACAAATACAGGTATAGAAAATATTCAGTGAACAAGAATTTTGTAGTCAGGGAATCTATACGCTAGAACCAGAGTTATATATATAATATTAGCTACAATGCCAGAGGCCAAAGTCAAAGCTATATTCTAGAATAAGCTAGAACCAGAGCTATACATATCATATTAGCTATAGAGCTAGAGGCCAGAATCAGAGCTATATTCCAGAGAAGCATGCATACGTGCACTAATATAGTAATTGAGATCGAAGACCCAAATTGAAGACTTATTCCAAAAGAATCAACAAGTTGGAAGAGTGAAGAAGCTTCATCACTAAGTTATTGATCAGAGCATTTCAGTAAGATGGAAGAGTGATCTAGATTTATCATTACTAAGTTGTTGAGTATCTATACTTTTGGGGGTCCAAAAGTTCTTCAGTGGGAAGGTGTGATCTAGGAGAATCCAAGGAACGCTCACAAAGGTCCAGAAGGATCCAGAACACTCATAGAGGTCTCAGGGGGTCCATAAATGCTAAAAAATCAAGTATTTCAAATCATCTTAAAAAAATAGAATCATTGCGTAGAGCTCGTCGTCATATTTCCAATAACCTAAACGGTTCATCAAACGGATCTCGTATGTAAACGTTATGAGCCGTCAAAGTTTGGTCAAACTAGACAAAATCGGGGTGCTACATGGCACCACCAGAGGGTGACACATGGCATGGTGACATCAACAATGACACATGTCCATACAACAACAKGTGATGTGGCATATTCGTCAGCAGCTGAGTTAGCATCCGTACTCCAAGTGGTCCAGTTAATTGTTAASACGTGCCAATATTGGTTAAATATATGTATAAAATTGTTTTCGAGTCTGGGAGGTTCAACCCCATGACCTCCATAGCTTCCATGCCTTAAAAAAGTAGTTGTTATCATTGCACCATAGCATGGTTCTTACTTATATAGTGTGTTTAATTATATTTAAATAAATGTAATGTTGTATATGGGGGGGAGGGGTCAAGGGCTAGACCCCAACCCTTGGTCATAAAACACACCATGCGACCAACACCTATCCATGGGGGGGGGCTTAACACGAATTTTCAGTGGGAGATTTAGAATGGTTACACACACACACAC
Organism: Picea mariana; assembly: GCA_032191745.1. Lineage (NCBI taxonomy): Eukaryota > Viridiplantae > Streptophyta > Pinopsida > Pinales > Pinaceae > Picea > Picea mariana. The sequence goes on from JASDQU010309556.1 coordinate 169,814, forward strand.
ACACACACACACACACACACACACATACATACACCAACATATAAAATAAATTAACCATGGAATATGTTATGGAACCAGAATCGAACCTGGACCTCTGCTAGAATAGCATGAGGTTCTAACCAATAGGCCAATTCCCTAAACTTAGTGGGATTCCTGCCAAATATAGTAATAAGTTGCCACAAATTCTACGATAAGTTAGGAGGGTCAAGCCTATATAATAGCATGGATCCCAAAGCACTGCACACAGTCCCAAGGACACACATCCCGACACTACACAAAGTTCAAGGCAAGGGCTTCACACAAATTTCAAGACTGTATGAAAGTTTGTGCAAGTATAGCTTAATTTTGTATTGCACCGTAAAGCATGCCACATGGTACCTTGACGAAATTTCAAGTATCTTATATCGATTCTGCACAATTTTTTGCAAGGATTGTGAATATGAGGTATTTTTTGTGATTTGATTTCATTTGTAAAACTTTGTACTCACTTTGTTATTTATGATTATTTAATGCATTGTTTTGCGTGTCGGGAGGCACAAAATTGAGCTAGTTTGGAAAGTGGTGGAATTTAAGAGAATCCATTAAATTGGCATATGTGAGCCATGTTACATGTGTTTTTTTGTATTTAATGTTCAGTTTTATGAGTTTTGGATAAACACCACATCATCAAAATTCTGCAATCACCTCAATAGATCCTAGAAATTATACGGAAACAAGTTAGATATTGCATGTATATATTTTCAAGAATAAGTGGTGTCTAAATATTTTTGGATCAAACTCTCTCTTACACTCACGTTCATGGTTATGTAGGTTCCTCAATCGACCAAACTTCCCCATGGATGTCTTCATCAAAGCCTTCATCACCCTCTGTTGTTGTTCTTCTTTCCCCAAAAAACTTAGAGATGTTGTGGTGTGGATTACTTCTGGTTGTTGGGCGATCAGTCCAACTATCATGTTCATTGCTAAAGAATGCACGTCTCCACATCCAACAAACTCTTTTTTTTCCACTTCATTGTCATCCTGTCCAACTTCTCTTGGTATTGTTGAGTTTCCCACTACAGTCTCAACATGTTCATCTTAGTTAGTTGAACCCCTTCAGTTCTGGACAAGGCCCTATCTTTGCCTCAGTTTTTCAAGTCTCCTCCACAACTCTCCCGTCGTTTTGCAAATTCTCTGTGTGAGTCTTTTGATGACGCCAAAAATTTTAAATGAAGAAAAATAAAAATTATGGTATTTTTAAAGTTTACAATGAAAATCCTATGTGTATTTAGATGCATTCATGGTTGGCAACATATTGCCTCTTGCCACAATTTTACCCAATATATTTGCTAGTGAGATTTAATGAGTCTTGCCTTGGTGAATGCCTTCACAACTACCTGATCAATAGGCATCTTATCACCTTACCTCCCCACCTTGGGGTCATTTTTTCCTATCTAATTTCATGGTTTTTTTGTTGATGACCACGGCCTTTTCCTACATGACTGTGTTTTTTTTACAGTGCATAGATAATTTTGGCTTTCATGGAGCTCATGTTTTTTTTTATGGATGTTATTTTCAGATATTGAACAACAACCTATGTATGCTACTTCCACTATCTTCTAGCAACCCTAGTTTTATCCAATTGTTTACCCTAACAAATGGCTTATTGTTGTGATGCTTTCTTGTAGATTAGTTTTTTTTAATGTATGTTTTTTATCAACAAGAGAACGAGCCATGAACTTGTGAAAGCAATCCTTTGACCCATGACCAAGGGTAACTATTTTTCCATTTTTTCCCAAAGGTGTGAGTCGTTGTTGCAAGTAATGTTGAACAACAAACATAAGCACAAGAAAAAGTGTGTCCTAGGTGAGACTTGAACCTTGGAGGAGAATTTAACAACACTTGCATTCATTAGCATGCCAAGCCACCATTGACTATGAGTTAGGGATCTTGACTTTGTTCTCTATTTGTTATGTTCTTGGGGGCATATTCTCCCCCCCCCCCACAACCTATTGACAACATTTGGAGGATCATTTTCTAGTTTAGATGCCCAACTTCATGTTGCTCCCTTGCATTGGTGCTTTGAGTTTTGTAAAGGGAAGAATATATGTTTGTAGTGGCATGATGCTTGCCCAATCTGGTGGTTTTTGTATATGGGCAATTTTGAAGATCAATTAAGAACTTTTACTTCGTTTTTGCTAATGTTTATGGAGGTAACATGTATGGTGTGCTCTCTCTTTTTTTATAAAATCTTTGTATATAATGTTTTATTAATAGTTAAAGGAAGGTTTTTTTGGACATGTGTTATATTCTTTGTAAATTCCCATATTCTTTGTAAATTCCCAAAGCAAATGGGATTTAGGGGGGATATGAGACCCCTTGTTTGGGGGGAGTGTAGGAGTCCAACTCCATGAAAGAATTGTTTTGGGTTCGTTTTTGTCCATTTTGTCCATTTTCAACCCATTGTAAATTAATTATACTAAATGAATTAGGGTTGTAATGTAATCTAGGTTAACAAATTAGGGTTTTGGAAGCCAGATAATACCTATATATTGTATTGTGAATGATGACGTTAATATACAGATAGAGAGAAAGGTGTAACTATTAAGTTGGTTGGATTTCTTAGTTAAGGGTTTCTAGAGTAAATCTTTGTACATTGTGTGTTGTGTGCACATGCCATTATTATTCTTAAGTTTTCAAATTCTATTTGTATTACTTTTCTTGCATAGGTTTATCAAATTCTTTAGCTTTTAAGAGGGAAAAAAAAGAGTTTTTTCCATTCTCAAAGATAATCCACTGGCCCTAAATGACCAATTAACCAATCCATGCCCCTCTCTCTCCTAGGAATCTCTTCAATGCCTCTTTCATCAATTGCAAAAAATCCAACATGAGCTCAACACACTCCCTAGAATCTTCATGGCACAAGGTCAGTTAACAATAGGGCTCAAAGCCATTACAATAATATACTCATTATGAGCTCAACATGTCACTTTTGAGAATTGAATTTGGGTGTGAACGATAACAATCATTCCTCCCAACCACCCGAGCTAAACCCAATTGACATCTTAGAGATACTTAAAAATGTTCATTTTACATTGTCATTTGCACTTTCTAAGTGTGCTAAGCATAATTAGAGTTTTGTTTCCTTTATTATAACCATTGATAATATTTACTTTTCATATAGTAATGAACCTCGCTACTATGATATTTATGTTCATATGCAATATTATCTCGGAAGACAAGTCTTGGTTTGTAATTGTAATTGTGGCCGAACTAAATGTTAATATAACATAGTGTGTTGGTTTCTAAAAAGAGTGTATTTCAGCGTAGTCTAAATGTTCTACCTTTTGGCTATTTTCTGACGATTTTTTCCATTTGATTTTTCCCGAAATCCGGTGAGGAATGGTTGGATTTGCATATTTGAGTGGCTAAGTTTGTATAATCGGAGTGTCCCATGAATTTTTCAGCACATTGAATCCATTTATACATTCAAAAATGCAATTTAAACAACAAAAAATAATGATTTTGTCGAAATTTACATCGCCAGATTCCAACAAAAAAAACAAAAGGTAAAACGTTTAACCAACCCCGTTTATTTCTAATCTTTAAACCAAATTTAAAAGATTATCATTTTTATATTTTTAATTAATTTTAAAAAAATAATATAGTTATATTATTTTTATTTTCTAATTAAAAATAAATTTAATATATTAAAAAATAATTTTAAAAATATAAATAAAAAAATCAAATTTCAACTCATATATTGAAAAAAAAGGGAAATTGAAAAGAGAAGTGTTTCTTAATAATTAGAAATCGATAAAATGTGAATAATACAATTAGAATTTAAACTCTAAAACATATAAGAAATACAATTTAATTATATTTTTAAAAATTATGTATTGGGCTAAAATATAAGAAATATAATTTAATTATATTTTAAAAATTATATATTGGTAATAAGGTTAAATATTATTAGAAAGTGTATGATTGAGTTAAAGTAGTTTTAGTGATAATTCCAAAGAATATTGGCTTTCTTGTGGATAGTATTTAGGTTAAAATCATTTTTTGGTTTTGAAGTAAGATCTAAAATTGATTTTGATTGTCTAAGAACTCGTCTTCCTTGAATGAAAAGAAATAGTTCAAAACCCAAAAAACAAAAACGAAAATCCGTTACTTTATGAACCACCTTTATAAATCACTACAAATTATTTTAAGTCATATAATTATTTTTAAATAACTAATAATAACTATCTTCATTACCTATAATTAATTAAATTAATACCACTACATACATGACATACATGAGTAATGAGTAATTTGATTTGGTTTAAATATTAATTAAAATAATTACAATATTTTAATCATTCACTCACCAAAATGGACATTTATTTCCACGCATTTAATAAATTCCATCATCATTTGACATAAATCTATTTATTTTTTAGGAGTGGATTTCTAAAGGCCAAACCAAAGCAACCATTTAGAGAATTCGATTCCTCCATGTTTGCAATACATAAACGATAACTTTAGCCTTTAGTTTGAAATTTTTACATTTCAAAATTTTGGTGCTTTTAAAATGTAAAAAAATTGTAATGAAATTTTTTATTTATATCCTATACAACATTATGTATTGTTGTTGAATGGATTCATGGTTGACAACACATTACTTCTTTTCACGGGTTTTCTCATTGTAATTGTTGATGACATTCATTTAGTCTTTCCTTTGAAAATGCCTTCACAACTGGATGATCAACACATATCCTATCATCTTACACTTTTTGTTAACTTGTATTAAAATAATGGAATGCATCATCATTACGATGGAAATGGGTTTAATATCGATCATTGCGAGATTTGATTATATATTGCATGCAAGTCGATGTATGTGTGGATAAGTTTTGAGTTGTGTTACCACAATATTTATGATCCATGACTCTTGTGCAAAGCATATCACAATGTACAAGACAAGTGTAACTTTGGAAGTATTTTTCATCGTCACCTTAGCAATTACTTCATTAATCGACCAACCTTTTTCATAGTTGTTTTCATTGAAGTCTTCATCATTGTTCATTACTGCTCTTATTTTTCCAAACTACTCAGAGATGTTGTGGTGTGGATGACTTTTAGTTATTATGTCACATTGAAAGGCTCGTATGTGCTCCCATTGAATCCTTTTATCAACCTAATCATAGAGATCCTAGGCATTCTCCTGAGCTTTCTCTTCGTCATTAAGGGTGTGCTTGGTGTTCTGGCCTCGTCCAAGAATACTAAGCGACTTTCGTGAATGAGTGGAGCTGCTTTGGAAAGTCTGAGGAAGTCCAATCCCAAGATCATTGCATGATCTTCCAATGGAGCTACCAGTAGATCCATGTTGCCAAACCACTCCCCAAATCTCAATGGCGTTGAATGAACAATCCATGTCACCAACAGCGTTTCTGACTTCAACACTTTGCATGTTCTCATATAACTCTCATCTTTGTGATGAAGAGACTTCACAGCTCGTTCACTCACAAAACAGTATGTTGCCCTGGTGTCAACCAAGGTTACCATCTTCAGCCCACTTATTGTTGTGTTCACAAAGCATAGTTCGTCAATTGCTTCACTTTGTGAAAAAATTCCTTGAGCTCTCGTCTTGAACTCTTGCGTGTGTTCCACCAATGTTTCCATGACTTCGCTCATCTCTTATGTTGATTTTTGGAACCCGAACCACCTCTACCACGAGTTTTTCCCCTTACACTGGACAATTCCTCATAAAATGAATTTTTGAACATAGGTAACACTCAATCAACCTACCTTTTCTCATGATTGGTTTGCCTGATTCTTCATTGTTTTGTTTCCTTCATGTTGGTTGCTCTCCTCCCTGAGTGCTCCCAATGTAGTTGGTTCCAAAGTCTCATTCATCTCCGCCAATGCCTTCAGTCTATTGATATTAGACTTTTTCTCTGCGTCAAATTCATACATATTCTCCAAATCCTCTTGGAGCTTCTCGAATCGTTGAGTTGCATTGTCCCTCTTGATCTTCCAAGATTTGTCACATGCATCGTCCATCTCGTTGCTTAACCCTCGTCACTTGGCTTTCTCAAAAGTTATGTGCAACTTCTTTGCANAATGGAGCTACCAGTAGATCCATGTTGCCAAACCACTCCCCAAATCTCAATGGCGTTGAATGAACAATCCATGTCACCAACATCGTTTCTGACTTCAACACTTTGCATGTTCTCATATAACTCTCAGCTTTGTGATGAAGAGACTTCACAGCTCGTTCACTCACAAAACAGTACGTTGCCCTGGTGTCAACCAAGGTTACCATCTTCAGCCCACTTATTGTTGTGTTCACAAAGCATAGTTCGTCAACTGCTTCACTTTGTGAAAAAATTCCTTGAGCTCTCGTCTTGAACTCTTGCATGTGTTCCACCAATGTTTCCATGACTTCGCTCATCTCTTATGTTGATTTTTGGAACCCGAACCACCTCTACCACGAGTTTTTCCCCTTACACTGGACAATTCCTCATAAAATGAATTTTTGAACATAGGTAACACTCAATCAACCTACCTTTCCTCATGATTGGTTTGCCTGATTCTTCATTGTTTTGTTTCCTTCATGTTGGTTGCTCTCCTCCCTGAGTGCTCCCAATGTAGTTGGTTCCAAAGTCTCAGTCATCTCCGCCAATGCCTTCAGTCTATTGATATTAGACTTTTTCTCTGCGTCAAATTGATCCATATTCTCCAAATCCTCTTGGAGCTTCTCGAATCGTTGAGTTGCATTGTCCCTCTTGATCTTCCAAGATTTGTCACATGCATCGTCCATCTCGTTGCTTAACCCTCGTCACTTGGCTTTCTCAAAAGTTATGTGCAACTTCTTTGCACTGTCTCAAGTCTGTAATGATTCATGTGTTTGTCTACACGTCCAAGTGTTTAATTTGCACTCATGAACTTCACACTTGGTCTGCGTGTGTGCATAAGATTGGGCTCAAACCACCTGTGACTTAACAACCCACCTTGTTGAATCTTTCACTGAGGTTTGTGCCCAATTTCCTCTACGATTACTTCTGCGATCGGGTCTACGAAAATATTGCGACATTCCTTTGTTTGTCTTCCTTTCCCAAGTGCTTCGTTCATCCTTACAACTTTGTGCTTTGCCTGCTCAAGGAGAGCGCCCAGTTCTGTTCACAAGTCATGAATTTTGTTTCATATCTTCGCATTGTCACAACTCACCAAACCTATGATGGGTTAGTCCATCGAACCCTCACCAAGCTTGCGCTCAGATTGCTTCACTGAATAAGTGTTCCCTCTTCCCCACAACTATTCTGACTGCAGTAGTGTTTAAGAGCCAAGTTTGCTTTGATACCACCTGTCACGACCCCACAAGACACCCGAATGAATCTTGTGACCATTTACCTCCTAAGGGCATGCGACACCACAACGGTTCTTACTTGGTTTCTTGACACAACAAGAATACTTCGTTCGGACTACACCTCTTCACCTAGAGCATACCCTAACTTCGGTCTAGGCTATCGGCGAGTCACACTCCTACTCTAGCGCAACTCTTACTTACTTAGACAATTGTTAACACAATTTATCACTTAGTCTTATTTAAGCATGCATCCATGAACACGAGAATCCAATAGAACAATTGCAGAAAAAAAATGAAGACAAACACAGAAATAGTTCATACAACACAAACCTTGCCTAACACCCGACTAAGTCTTTGTTATTGAAAAACAGTTACAAATGAGCACTACCAACTCGATTTAAAACAAGGT
>JASDQU010309557.1:0-12134 GCA_032191745.1 Picea mariana
CAATCAAACCAAACCATTTACATCAATGACATATGATCCAACAATCTCCCAAGTAATCAAACCATTGGCATCAATGACAACATGATCCAACAGGGTCATCTGTTATCACTGAAATTTCATCTGCAAATGGTTACAGGAATCTAGCATCTTCAAACAGCTATTAGTTCACCCATGGACCAAAAATCACCAAAAATGCATTTCCAAAAGGTCCAAAACTATACAACCAGTTATAAAATCAACATGTACTAAGGATATACAAGAAGCGCATGCACATGCCCCAGTCAAAAACACCCGAAAAGCACACATGCACCTGATGCGCGACTGTGGACGCAAAAAGCCACGCACAACTCAGAACGACGCATTTATGATATTGGTCGGCCTCCCACCCACTTCTGGTTCAACTTCCAAGTCGATTTGACATCCAAATCTTGGCTGAATTTGGCTGGGTGGCTGGTCAAAGACCTAAAGGTTCCCTAAATAGCCCCTTGTTCACACTAAAAGTTGGTTGAATAATGACTCGAAGTTATGCTATAAAAGGAAGCCATGGGTGCACTACATTTTCAAGGAATTCATTTATATTGTTATGCTACCGGTATTCTCTTGGAGGATCCTCTTTCCTCATCAAGAGTATGCTAGCACCATTACACTTAGCCATTCATATCACCTCTAGAATGAATGTGCTTTGGATTCTCTTCACCATTTCATCCTAGTTTCTCATTTGTAAGAAGAGCTTAATATTTGGGGGTTCAAGAGCCCTCCCTTGGAGGAAGAGGGGACCCAAAGTCTCTATTTCTTCTTGGTGTTTTTATTCCACTAATACAATCCTTTCCATTGGTGGCATGAGTCTTGTTTGTTCCTTGTCTTAATGTTTTTATGCACTATAGTTTAATTGTTTTTATCATTCTTAGTTTAATTCTTTGCTTATCTTTTATGATTTATCTTTCTAACCCTTTTCTTTACTATTGTCTTGCCTAGTTGACCCAACTGGGCTTGTAAGCACCATTATTTTTCTCATTTAGGTGACAAAAGAGGTGCAACATTGAGCAATCAAACTGGTTCCAAGTGCATGGAACATAATGATGCTCAAGGCAAGGAGACATGTGCAGGATAAGGACACTTGGGGAAAATTCCTCCATGGGTCAAGGTGTCATATCACAAAGGAAAAAAGTGTTGCAAGGCTTTCATATAAGAAATGATTTAAAGGTTCATTTGAGAGCAACATGGAGACATCATTAGGTCAAATACACAAAGATAAGATCTGCAATGTGATTAAGCATGACACAACAAGACCCCTTCCATGTAAATTTTTACGAGCCCAGAGAAGGTAAGCTCGATGGTTTTTTAATGCTTATAGAGTCTGAAAAAATGAAAAACAAAGACTCCAGGGAGTACATTTTTCACAATTAGTCCAATCGTCTCTAAAAAGGGGTAAACTTGCACTGAAAATACGTCTTTTCAAAACAATTTTAACGAGTGTGACAAAGACAAGATCACTTGACTATCTTTTCAATTTTAAGGAGTCTGAAAAGAGATTAACTATGGACTCACAACCTTTTTCTAGGTTTAGTTTCCTTAGCCCGAAAAAGTATAAAATATAACTAAGGATAACTCTCCTAGAAAGATGAATCTCCTGAGGCGTACCTTTTTCCGCAATAATATACTGGCTGGAAAAAGGGTTAAACTCATGCCAATTAGATGTTCTTCTGTACCAATTTATTGAATCTGAAGGAACAAGGTCACTCGACAATCTTCTTATATTTAGGGAATATGAAAAGATCTTAACTATGGGCTCTGAGGGGGTTCCTTGTTTGCAAGTAATCTCCAAGGCCCGAAAAGGTGATAAACCAAAACCAAGGAGAATGTTCCTTTTTCAAAAAATTAGTCCCTCGGGCCTGAAAAAGGGTTAAAATTCGGCTTGCGAATACTCTTCTAGAGAACCAAAGTTCCTATAGCATATATTTATTCATAAAATTATCCATCTAGACTAAAAAATGGGTAAGCTACCGTCAGACATATGTGCCTTCAAATTTGAGTTTGGCGAGCGTGAAGGGAAACAAGATCTCTCAAAAATATTTTCAATTTTAGAGAGTCTGAAAAGGGCTTAAAGAAGACTCTAGGGGGGCTTCTTTTATAAAGTAATCTATATGATATCAAAAATAATAAATATAGTCTCATTGGATGTTTCTTTCAAAAGTTAAAGTGAGCTTGAAAGACCACAAAGCATGCTCACTAGGGATTCTCGTGGGTAAGGCCAAGAATGATGACTGGAGAGAAGAATGAGGCTTCAATATGTAATCATGGTGGGACTAAAAAGGCATGGGAACCAAAAGGAAATAAAGGATCTAACTAGGATCCCCATGGAAGGAAGGCTCTACCACATAAAGTACGACACACTTGTCAGCAAGGAAGGTTAGTGTCGCAATTCAGTGGGGTCGATCCTAAGGCCGAATGAACTACGAAACAGATAATGAAAAAATGCAAGTAGGTAAAAACCTAACCTATATGCCAATTTTGAGCTCAATACATGTTAGAATGGATTGATACAATGAACAAAATGTCAAAGAAAATTGACTCCAAGATCCTTCATATAAGGCCAATAACACGCATCCAGAAGTTAATAGATCTAATATAGATAAAAACTTTGGAAAATAAGAGGTGCTATTGAATAAAAAATTTGAAAACAACAAAACTGGACTGTACAATATGTACAAGGTACCGCACAGCCTTACGGCTCATGCATGGTACTAGTTCAAGTAGAGCCCAATGCTATGCTCTGACCAAGAGTCTTTTCGGTATTCAACCTAAAAAGTCTCCCAAAAGGGAATAAAACACAAACCACGATGTAAGTCTTCCCACAGTATAGAAACCATATTCATGGCTTCAAGGATAGCCTCATCTGAAGGCAATTCAAAGTTTGATAAATCACGCAAACAAGGAGGTTCGAAAGTCACAAAGGGAAAAACAAACTGACCATTTTCCATATGACAATGAAGGTTCTGGCCAGGACTGGTAGAGTCTATCATCGAAGAATCGCAAGAACAAGGGCTTGCGGATCTACAAACAGTGAGATCAGACTAAAAAAGAGACTCGATATCACTTGGAACAAGAGGGGGAAGCAAGGGATCCCATGCCCCCATTGGATAAAGAAATGGATCAATCATTGAGACCAAGTCTCGATAAGGAAAACATGAGTGACCAAGTTCCTGCTCATGAGCAATTGAACACCGAGGATAATATGCCACATAATTTACCTATGGTGAGGTAGGGTCTTCACTAATACTAGGAACATATAAAGGGGAAGACTAAAATAACTCCAAATTAGGATGGTGATTATCAGATGTTAGCTGATCTATAGTGACAATTCTTCCATTGTGAGGGAAATGCATCACCTAGAAAAGCGTGGACACAACAACATTCATAGCATATACATAATCACGCCCAAGAAGAATCTTGAAATATAATGGGCCTTGGACCACTATAAAATCGACAAGGAAATTCTTCCCACCTAATGAGATAAGAAACTAAGGAAGAATACCCAAATATTCACTAGGACTTCTGTCAAAATCCAACAACTATTGCGAAGCAGTCATAATCTCGGGAGAACCCAAATCTTGCCAAGCTGAGGAAAATAAAATACTTGCGGAGGCTCCTTCATCTACAATACATTGGTAAATTTGTTTTGAATTAAATTCAACCTTTATTTGAAAAGGTGCAGAATAAGGAAGGCGAGACTCAACAAGGTCATTCCAATCAAAGGAAACCATCCTAGGACTTGGATGGGGTGTGCTCGAAGTGAGTGGAATTCCCCCTTGTTCTGAAAGAACTGAACTGGAAATGTTAAAAACATAGTTGGTAGACACATCACTCCCTAAGAGAAGAGTGGGATCAGCCAAATATTGCATCGATATGACCACTTTGGTAGACTCAACACTCTCTAAGAGAAGAGTGGGATCAACCGAATATTGCATCGACATGACCACTTTGGTAGACTTGACACTCTCCAAGAGAAGAGTGGGATCAGTCGAATATTACATAGACGTGACCACTTCTTCAACCATTGGCTGAAAATAGTATGAGGAAACCTTAGAAGACTCAGAATTAGAAGAGCTTACAGACACTTACCACAATCTTCGTGTCTCTGGCAGGCCAGGGCATAAATGAGTAAGGTGATCTCCCTTGCAAATCTTACAAGGGAACTTAGGCTTATGTCCTATCCATCTGGATTTCTCAACAAAATCAATTTCCCCAACATGACTAGCAGTTGTTGGTTTCTTGTCCCCAACATGACTAGCATAGGTTGTTTACATATCACTCATATGACTTGAATTGATGAGACTTGTGACCCCAACATGACTTGCATTGGTTGGTTGCACCTCTCTTACATGACTTGAAGAGGTTGGTTGTTTCCCCCCAGCATGACATGCAAAGTTTGGGTGCACACCTCCAAGATGACTTGCAGAGGTTAGTGATTTCCCCCCAACATGAATTGTAGAGGATGGGTGATGGTCTTCAACATGAATTTGCAGAGGTTGAAAACCTATCTCCAACATGACTAGAAGAGTTTGGTTGTTTCCCCCCAGCATGAATTGCATAGGCTCGGTGCTGGTCTTCAACATGACTTGCAGAGGCCGACGACCTATATCCAGCATGACTCACATAGGTTGGTGATTTCTTCTTCCTATTCTTTCTCTTTCTATTTAGTTTAGACTTCTAGTTACTAGTCACTGGAATTTCACCAGAGAAGGAAGAAGGAGAAGGATAATACTTTGTTGATGAAGGAACATCAACATGATTCCCATGACATAAGGTGCTTAACTGATAAGATTCAAGAGAATTAAGGACATTTGGAATGGTGCCCAACCAAACCAGTAGTCCCACATTCAACCCAAGAATGTACAACGTGGCCATCAAAGGGACACCATCATTTCCAAAGAAAGGAAAAGCATAAGAATCCCCTTGCGAAGTGGTTCCTTGTTTGGTATCATTAGGAAATTTTTCCATGAATATCTTATGCACAGGTTCCTCCCTTGTGGGATCATTCAATTCCGTAAAAGTATCACACACTGACTCTAGCGAACCAATGGTATAAAAAAAGCATCTATAAAGAGGCAGCTCCACATTTCTAAGAGAAAGATCGAAAATTTCTCAGGACTGACAAAGTGAGTGGTCTACCACCTTAGGTCAAAGACCCAAATAAATGACTGACTAACTCACTATGGAAAACTAGGGAGAACAGAGCACACCACTAAAATTTCCTAAAGGAAAATCAAGGAGACAACCAACTAGTGGGAAGGACAATTATGCCAATCAACACTAGAGAAAATTACTTGTGCAAGTGCAGCTCGAACATGGAAGCACCCTTTGGGTATACTCTGCAAAGTGCGATCTGAAGTCTACCCTAGGTACTGCAGTATACCCCCGTAGTCACCCGTGTAAGTTCGTAAAAATTGGCAACTAGGTTTCCATCTCGTAGTCAATCACTAGGAAGGTACAGTCGACAGTCGGGTTGATTGCTATGAGCAATATAACAAGTCTGAAGCCCTTCAAGGGTACCAAAGGCAATTAATTTAGAAGAAAACTGAGGATATCGAATGGATTCAAGGTCCATGAGGCTCCATAGTCAAATGTGATCGGCGTGATTCCCAAGAAAGACCCTCAATATACAATCCCCACTAGGTTCGGTCCGACTTTAGAGGGCTTATCTCCTCTACCTTTCCTTACACAACCTCATGTTTATCCCTTGTGTTAGAGTGGGGTCTCGACTAACTCTTACGACGCTGGACTTTAGAAACTCCCTATCTTAGACTCCAATGTATGTTTTAGATGGCCTTGAAGAGTTTCCTCTTCACACATATTTGAAGGCCCTAAAAGCCTAAACTAGTCTGTGAACCCTACAAACAAAAATTCTAATATATTTTAAGTTAAGTGTTAATTTTAAGGATTGATTTATGCAAAGGATGTGATCATGCAACTAATGGTGTTTCAGACTCTTGCAAAAAATGAAACTATTAAGAACACTAGCAAAGAAGGATTGTATTTCTTATTTTTCTTTTGAAATGTTTTCAAGGTGAGAATAAAACACTACCCTATATTAATTATTCTTCTTTTTTAAATAACAATGCAAAGCAAATGCAAAGAAAGAAAGAGAAATAACTAGCATAAAAACTAGGTTTTTTATATTTTCTTCCAATCAAAGTAGAACTAGAAAAATATGCTAAAAGAAACTAATGAATACACGATGAGGGGTTTTTTTTTTTTTAAATACAACTCATTTTTCTTAAAAATTCAAGATAAAAATAAGCCGAAAAAACTAGGAAACACACATAGACAAGAGGATTTTTTTTTGTTTGTTTTTTTGTTTTGTTTTGTTTTTTCAAAGAAAAGACAGGATAAAAAGAGAAAATAATCCAAGATTGACTCAAACCCTATACCAACTGTGTAAACACATGGACTCAATAGAAACCAACGGACGATCTAAAACCTGAAAATTCACTCTAAACCTCTAGGGAAAGTAAAAGAAAACCAAGAAAACAAGTCAAAAACGAATCTTTAACCCAAGCTAAGGCCAAAAACAAAGACTCTGTAAGGTCCAAGAAATCCTTGGGAACCCTAAACTTCTATCAGGAAAGAGAAAGACCTCTCTTTTTTTAAAAAACACTTTCAAGACACAGAGGAGCATGTTGTTGCACCAGCAGCCTGCATATGTACGCGGGATGTCTACTGTGCATATTGCGTGTGCACGTGAGCTGAGCCAAAGAAGGTTCCATACAACTCTGGGATTTCTCAGAAAAATAAAAATACAAGGCAGACTGACTGGGCAGGGAAAAATGGTAGGCACCTTGCAGGTGACCAGAGACCATTAAAAGACCCACTGAACTTGATAAAACTTAGAAGGCAATAAAGAAGCCAATAAAAACCCAAAAACCTCCCTCTAAAACCCTAGAGAGATTCCCCAGTGGATTCGCCAATTCTAATAGCTGGAAAATCCCCCTATAACTATACCAGGGTTATAAGTATAAACAGAGCTATGAACTCCCTTAAAAGAAAATCTAATTTCTAAACTACCCCAAACACTCCAAAAAGATGAACAGAAAGAAATAGGAAAATGGATCAGAAGTAGTACCTTTAGTCCAATGTTCGATGTGGACCACCTCTAGCTTTGTATCTTCCAATGCAACAAGTCTCCTCCCAAAGTTAACCTACAAAATTACTTAGGCAAACAATGCTACAAACATTCTATTTCTACTCATCAATTAGGGTTAGATATAAATCATTATGCATAAAACTCATAATGGGTTGCAAATACTTGGGCAAGGAGGGAATTTGGAAAAGGGATTTGGACAGAGTTTCACTGTTCTAATGCTTGATGTTGGAATGAGACCCCAAGACCTCCTTTTATATGAAAAAAGGATATTTATTTGGTTTGGGGATGGGCTATAGTAGGTGAATTGGTTTGGAAACCCTCGATAGCCCATAAACTCCATTGAATTCCTTGCAACTTTTTATTTTTTGCAACTTTTGAAGGTAAACGCGGGTTCTTTAGTATGCATCTAGTGTATGTACGTGGGATGTCTAGCATGCAAAAAACATATTTACGTTGGCAGTAGTGCAGTAGGGCATGTACATACTCCAAAAAATGGTTTTTTAAATAGAGCTTCTCAACAAAGAATTGGAAAATTGTGAAAGTAGAAAGGCCAATGTCATGTATGCATAAGTGGGGAATTTTAGGGCTATAACAATTATCCTTTAAATTTCCTATGAATACATCAATAAGGTGTTCATATGGAATATTTGTTACCTTTATATTCAATATTTGGAAGTTCTCAATGTGGTCCACAATGCAACCCTTTTTCTTGAGATTTATCAATTGGCTAAAAAACGTATTTCTCCTTGTATCCTCATAGTGTGCTATCATTTCTTCCATGAAAATTTTCCAAGTGACAAGTGATTTGAGAGAACAAAGCCATCGATACCACAAAAATTGATTAGGTTCTAAATATAAAGAAGCAATTTGTACCTTTTTTGTATGTGGCACATCATGTAAATAAAAGAACTGCTCCATCTGAAGTATCCATGTGATTGGATCCTTGCCATCAAACTTCCTCATATCGATCTTAGGAAAGTGGTTGGTCTTCAACCAAAAGTTGGAGTTTCTCCAGTCTTGATTCATATTCCTTCTGTCCTCATCAAGAATTTCATGGGATACTTTTTCACTTTTAGGTGGCCTCTCTATAAGAATAAGTACTCAATGCCTTGAGAAAGAAATAGTTTTAGATAAAAAGCCTCTTTTAAGGGGAAACCTCCTTATACACCACATAAATTTCCAAATACAAGATGATTGCAAATGAAGAGATCTCCTTGGTATATATAGAAGACAAGGAGGTACAATTACAACTAATGGACCCAAGCTGACATAAATAAAATAACATTACTAATGTAATATGCACCAATTAAGGGTTAATGTTCCACTATTTATGTGTTAACATTATTTATTATGGAGCATCTTATCATATGGCTAAGGAGAAAGCCATATTTTCTACTCTAAATGAATGTAACACCAAGAAAATATTTATTGGTGATGACATATCTCTTTGTACTGTAGGATTTAGAATAATTCAGGTAGATAATGGTCATTTCAATGATGTATTATGTGTTCCAATTCTTTCATGTAACCTTTTATCAATATATCAAATCACTCATTCAGGTGAAGGTAAAACCATATAGTTTTCACCTCACCAAGTTGTAATCAAGGATCTAAACTATCCTCAGCATGTTCTTGCAACTAGAATTGTTGATGATATTACCAGGTTGTACAAGTTTGACAACTTTGGATCATCATATTTTCCATCATTTTTTTTCTCATAGCAATGACTTGAGCAAACTTTGGCATAAGTGGTTTAGTCATCTAAACTATCACTCATTTCAGAAACTATGTAATCAACAAATGGTGACTAGTGTTTATCTTGTTTCATGCCGAGATGGAGTTTGTGTCGATTGTGTTCTTGGTAAACATCATCGGGACGATTTTGAAAAAAATGCCTCTTGGAATGCCTCATGGCATGCCTTAGGCCCCTTGCATCTTGTTCACAGTGACTTGTTTAGTCTACTTTCTTCTCCTTCTTTTTCTGGGTGCAAGTATTTTTTAACTTTCATTGATGACTTTTCCAGACATACATGGGTTTACTTCTTAAACATTAAGAGAAAAAATTTTGACCAATTTTTTGCCTATAAGGCCCTTGTAGAAAAGTAATCTAAACATAAAATTCAAACACTAAGAATAGATAATGGAGGTGAATATGTGAATAATAATTTTACAAGTTATTGCACTACACAAGGGATCCAAATGCAACACATTGTTCCATATACACCACAAAAAAATGGTGTTGCTGAGAGAAATAAATGCACATTAAAAGAAATGGCTAATTGCATGATACAATCTAAGGGATTAAGTCTAAAGTATTTGGCGGAAGCCATCAACTATGAAAATTACATAGTAAATCACACTCCCACAAAAGCTCTTAAAAATATATCGTATGAAGCATGGACTAAAATTAACTAGATGTAAGTCACTTCTCCATATTTTGCAGTATAACATGGGCTCACATTCTTGATGAGAAAAGGAAATCATTGTGGTGTAAAATTAAGAAGTGTATATTTGTTGGCTATTTTGAATATGCCAAAGGTTAAAAACTTCTTCAACCACATTGTAATGAAATTATTATTATTGTTGGGTATGTGTTATATTCTTTGCATGTGTGTGTGTGGGTGCGTCAAATTCGACAACTACATCTGACAATCCCTCGTAGTAGTGATTTTTGTGTCATGTGCGTAGGGAGCTTCCTAGGGGTGTCCCAGGGGGGGTAGGTATGGCCCCTCCTGGTTATGTGCAACACCCCAATTTTTTTTTTTTTGGGTGGTTTTTGTTTTTTTTAGCGGATTTTTCTTTTTAGCCATTTTCTAAATTAATCATGGATTAAGGGATTAGGGTTTCAGTATCTACGAAATACCTAAAAACATTGTATATATTGTATGGTGAATGGTGAAATTCGATATAAGGAAATAAGAAAGGTTTTCTCGGTTGAGGGTTTCTGGTATAAATCATTGTGTACTATGTGAATGAGCCATTGATTAATTTATGTTTTGCTTAAGAATCTATATCCATTGATGTAATTCACAGGTTTAAAAATTACATGTGGTATCAGAGCTCATTTTTGGCTTCATAGGGACGCCTTTGTTGTTGAGGGTTTGGCTCAGTCTTGATAGATCAGGCTTATCTTGGTTCTATGATAAACCTGGGTTTAGTGGGAGCTTTTGCAGTGGTTATTTGAATGCAGAACGAGGAATGGCAAGCTGTTCTAGAATCGAGATAGAGAAGTTCAATGGTAAAAACTTTGAGCTATGGAAGTTGAATATGGAGGAACTTCTTGTAGACAAAGAACAATGGATCATTGTGGATCCTAGTACACAGCCTACTAGTACACCGTCTGCTAGCACACAGGCTACTTGTACACAACCTACTAGTACACAAACTACCAGTACACCAACTACTAGTATGTTTAAGGAAGATTGGGAGAAGTTGGACATAAGAGCAAGGAGTATTATTCGACTCTGCCTGGCAGATTCGGTGTTGTTGAATGTATCAGGAGAATCTATAGCCAAGGAACTATCGGATAAGTTGGGGAATTTGTATCAATCAAAGTCCCTGGTAAACAAGTTATTTCTTCGAAAGAAGTTGTATCACCTTAGGATGGAAGATGGAGATTCTGTGACAAAACATCTAAATTCCTTTAATAATCTGGTAAGTCAACTTGTCTCTATTAATATTATGATTTCATAAGAAGATAAGTGTATTACTTTGTTATGTTATTTTCCAAATTCTTGGGACACTCTAGTTGTAGCAATAGGTAGTACCACTCAATATACATTGAAGTATGAGGATGTAGTTTCATCCTTGTTATCTGGAGAGATGAGGTGGAAATGCATGGATGGTCATAGCATATATTATTTATTTGTAAGAGGTCATACCCAAGACAAGAATCTTGGTAAGTCTTTAGGGCGGGATTTGAATCTACAGGTAGTTCTAATTATCCAGGAAAATATTTGAGGAAATGTTGGAAGTGTGGTAAAACAGGACATTATAAGAAAGATTGCAAGTCTAAGAAGTTTGAAAAACCAAAGGGATCTGATAGTACCTCTTCCACAGAGGCAAAAGCCTCCACTGAAGGAGATGATATTTACCTGACATCTACAGGTACACATGTAGACCATGATGTATGGTTGATCGACTTAGGTGTGTCATACCACATGACTCCTCATAGGGAGTGGTTCTATGAATATGAAAAATATGATGGTGGTGATTTATTCCTAGCAGATGACTCGACAACAAAAATCATGGGTCGTGGAAGGGTTAAGTTGTTGCTAAAATAAAAAAGGATTAAAAATCTCTCCAGGGTTCTTCACATTCCATAACTATCCAGGAGCCTAATTTAAATTTTATATGCAGCAGCGAGAGCCATTCTCTTCGAGGATGGCTAAGACCCTAGACAAGATCTAGGGCCCCCCAGTGCACTCCTGGGGTATGTGGTCTGGGACCAAATTGATAAATACCCTAGACAAATGTCTAGGGCCCCTGGACTGGGTCCAGGTTAACCATGCCTGGGGCATGGGAGTCTTGCGCTAGGACCAAGCATTTGAAGTCCCTAGATATGTTTAGGGCCCCTAGACTGGATCCAGGGTACCCATGCCTGGGGCATTGGGTTCTTGGTCTGGGACCAAGAGATTGAAGACCCTAGCTATGTCTAGGGCCCCTGGACTGGGTCCAGGGTAACCATGCTTGGGGCATGGGAGTCTTGGTCTGGGACCAAGCATTTGAAGTCCCTAGATATGTCTAGGGCCCCTGGACTGGATCCAGGGTACTCATGCCTGGGGCATTGGGTTTCTTGGTATGGGACCAAGATGATAAAGACCCTAGATATATCTAGGGCCCTTGGACTGGGTCCAGGGTGCTCATGCCTGGGGCATGGGTTGATCCTTGGTCTCTGACCTTGGTGTAAAACTTGATGGTACATGACCTTCCTTGAAGAAGGACATAACCATAAGAGGGATAAAGTCCCATATGCAGTGATGATAAAGTA
>JASDQU010309557.1:16862-29133 GCA_032191745.1 Picea mariana
ACATTAAACATACCACCAGAAATGGAATGACATGTACTATCCATATAGAATATTATTACCTTCAAATATAGAAAAAATCATACCATTATCCATCAAACAAACTTGGGTCCATTACCCAAACCTGGGTTCTCCAACTTCACATGGTCATAACTCTCTAACTGTGAGGCATTATGTGACATTCTACATACCACCAGAAATGGAATGAAAAACACTATCCATCTAAGATAGTTTCCCTGACAAATTCACTGTCCTTCATCTCATTATTCCACAATTAAGCATGGTTTCTCTTACTCCGCAAAGTGTCTTCCCATGAGGGATTTCACCATAAGGGGACCACTTTGGAGTTCATCCATATTTACTTCTTATCAAGCATGAAAAAAAAATAATGAGTCATATTTAAATCAAACAATATTGGTTCCATTACCCAAACCTTTGTGCTATGGGGCTTTCTTCAAGGGTTGACATCAATGACAACCAACCTTAATCAACACTAATTACTCCTTCCTTCTCCTATTGTGTCATTGTTGGGATAAATATATGAACTATTAATTCCCACATTTAATTGTCAACCGGGGCTTGTAAGCTTCGAGGTGCAGGTGCAGGAAACGCAGGATCAGAGCCTAGTCTAGCCTAATCTAAAGCCGACAAAACAATCTTCAAACCCACACTGTTGGAAATTAATACTAAGGATTCATCATTGGGACGTAGGAATAACTTAGTGCTATAAAGGTTTAGATCAGAGTCTTTCATGCACTTGGGGTGATGTTCGTGTGATTAGTCGTGAGTAGCTTCCTTACATTTTTTGTCCTTTAATGATTATTTCCTATACAGGTTACACACTTAAATGCAATAAAAGAAACAAGAAAACAACAATTAAATTCACGATAGAAATTAACACCTTAGGAAGAATTCTAATGCGGGAAGGCCATATCTCATGAGTTAGACCTTTAATCTATCTATTGGCGATTGAAACTATGTGAAATTAAACTGCAAGGAATCCAAAGGTACAAGAACTAAAAACAAGTGCAGGAAATAGAAGGAGATTTGAACTATCAAAAAAATTAAGTGAAAGAAAAAGAAAAAAAATGCAAAACAAAACTAGATTAAAAAGGCAATCAAGACAATAAATTAAATCAAGCTTTAAATTCATAGTTTGTTCCTCAAGTGAGTACACCAAACGTAAATAAACAAGGGTTGGAAGACAATGGATAATAAAAAATAGTGAATATCTACATTATGACAAACACATAGTTAAGCACACAATGAATGAGGAAATTATGCTTATTTGTGTTCTTCTCTTAAAGGGATTGTGTAAATAATAATATCCTTTAAAACCATCAACTCTTTTAAAAACAAAAAGCCATGACAAAGAGAGAAAAATGAAATGAAATGAAGAGTGATTTATCCCCCATGTATTTAAATGATTCTTTTAAGAACATAAATCTAAATGGGAAATAATGAAGTAAGTTGAATTAGCTTTACAATCGGTCTCATATGAATTCAAATCTGGTTGGAAATAAACATTGCCATAAGTTAAGTGTTTTATTAATGGGTGACTGCATATGGAATGGAAGTGAACTATCTTTATAATCAGTCAATCATACAAATGGTTTCGATGAAGGAGAAATGATCTGATATAAGAGCCAAATGGGAATTCAAGAGAAGAAAATTCTTTTAGATTTTTTATGAATGAATAGAAATAATACATAACACTTGATGCATATAAATGAATCCTCTGCTCTTAACTGTGTATAATATCTTCTTAACAATGTTGTAAATGAGTTAATGAAGAAAACTTGTAGGAAACAATCCAACACATAATAAAATGTGACTACAATATCCTAGAACAGAGGTTTGAGACTGGAAATGGAAATAAACAAGCGATTCAAAGTATGGTCGAAGAAATATCAGAATTATGTGCACAATCAAAGGAACAATGAATGGTGACTTTATTATCATCAATCTAATGCAAGAGAATAAATTTAAATCATAAAATGAAAATAAAAATTGAACTGAATATGAATTGCAAATGAAACACATGGATTGAAACAACACACTTAGAATCTAATCTATAAAAGAAAAATGAAAGAATCAGGATGTTACCAGAATGAGGGGCCCTTCTCACACTAGTTAACCCTGCTTGAAGACAATCAAATCAAGCTGTAATAATGCACAGTCAATCAACAATAGTCAATTCTCTATTTTGATAAAAAAAATTGTTTTAACATGGGAGTCAACTCCTTAAAGCCTTCTCACAAGAACAAACCTCTTACATACAAAAACTTCATCAATCTAATGTATCTTTCTCACATTAATATGAGGCTTATTTATACATGAAAAAACATTGAGGGGTGGATGGGACCGAATCCCAATGCTCAGATTTCAAATTTTACATTTTTAGGCACAAATCCCAAAAATATGGGTTTTAATGTAATTTGGGCAGATTTGAGTTAGGGATCCAACCATATCTTCCAAACTAATTCAGATTTTGAAAATTTTCCCACATCTTACTCAATTTTCCATATTCTAGACAAAAACCAATTCGTAGAATTTCTAGATCTGATGCCATCTGCACGAAAATCGATGCACAAGTTGGCAGTTTGAGATTTTTGCTAATTTTTGTAGAATCATTCCCCCTGCATTGGAGGTCCACAAGTGTGATATGGACTAATTATACCACAATTTTCTGCATGTAAACATCACTCTGGACAAAACCCATGTCCCCAATTTTCCTCTAGAAGCTTTCCAAAATGTTGAACCATATCTGGTAGAGGACGGTTGTTGATGTTGGTACTAGACGAGCGCAGAATTGGTACTAGACGAGTTGAGTACTGGATGACATGGAGTGTGGGTACCGGATGACATGGATTATGGGTACCGAATGACTGTGCAAGTATCGGTTGATTGTAGAAACTTGTGGTACCGGATGACATGGAGTATCGGATGACCTCCAGTGCGGGTATCAGATGACTTCTAATGCGGAAACATATTGTTTGGACATAGAAACATAGGATTAAACCATCATTGATAAAATAATGTTAAAAACATCTTTAATCACTTAAAAAATGACAAGAAAACAACAATAATTTTGACGAGATAAAGGCTATATAATGTATCAAGAAGGAGGGAATATAGCTTATGAATGGAGGTTTTACATGGGAGAAAATATGAGATATTTGGAGCCCAACACTCCCCCATGCCTATTGGTTTGCATATCCTCATGCAAAAAAAAAATTGTATATACTCTATTTAATCATTGATTTCTGTGACTTAATTTCTTTGTGTAGGTGTTGGTTTTTATGGAGCAATGCCCTTTTTCATTTGATATTATCAGAGGCTTTTAAATTGATTTATTTTACAATAGAGCAATGAAAGTTGAGGAAAAACGATAGATGGGCTATGAAGGGATGGTGGATGGTATGGAAATATGAATATGGACTTAGGTGTTTGTATACTCTGTTGCTTTTCTTTAAAACCAATGTTTATTTGTGGTTTTTAGGAAAAAATGACTTCATCCTTTTTATGTGAATTCTTTATGATATATATAAAGAGAAGACACTATAGATGTTGCATTGGATTTCTGCACCACAATATTTTTCTTTTCATTATAATGGCCTTATCAGAGTATTATGCATTTTATTATGAATTGTAGATGGATATTGAATGATAATGGTTTACAAAAGATAAAATGTATGGAGTGGTTAATCATCAAGCTCCATTTAACTTTTTAATTAATCAAAGAGTCTTAAGCAAATTTTACCTCAAATTTACCTTCACTTTAATGTGCGTTGTCAGTTGATAAATGAGAGTACATGCTAGCTGAAACTGAAGATTAAACCAATCAAGACTGAGAGTTGTTAGATATCTAGGAGAGAGTTGACGAATGATGATATGCTAAGATTCCTTATGTCTCTCTCTCTCTCCCCCACGCCCGCTAGTTTGCATGTCCTCATGCAAAATTTTATTAGCACACAAAATTGTTGCAAGCTGAAAGAGGACTATGTGGAACCGATGCATGTTGACTGAAGGATGGAAATGAAGCATGCCAAAGCTAAGAGCTGCTAAAAATATCCTGCAAAATGTACCCTCGAAAAATATTTAAATTTTTTTAATGTTGGTATAGGAACCTACTAGTTTCTGTACCAGCAGTACCGGAATAGAAAAATCTAAAATAACTAAACCAATACTATAATTATGAGAGAAGAAATAAAAATTGATGTCATTCTTAAAGAAACAACCAAAACTTAAACTTTATTCATGCTTACAAATTTGGAAATGAAATTTATTTTAAAATATTACAAGCATAAAGGAAATTCCTAAATTACTTATTACATATGATTTCATCAATCATTAACAATTTTATGCTCAAGAAACCATGTAAATTATGATGGGGTATTTTTCCTCTCATACTTAAACAACAAAACATGAGGAGATAAGTGGTCTTTAATAAATAATAAACCGATAGGAAATCAATCACCGCTGCTTAATTTCTTAGATGATTTTTGTCATTCAAGTGATATTGATAAAGTTCACATTTGAGTTTATGAGAATCCTACACAAATGGGTCCCACCTCTAGGAAAATGACATCCTAGTTATGAATGATGGGGTCTTAAGACCATCTTATGAACATTCTCAATTGGCTATTAGATGAGGTTCATTAGCCTTTGTCCAACCATGCATGCTTCTTCTTAAGGATTTACACAAGTATATTGTTCATATGGAAAAATATAGATTAGGCATAATGAAAGACATCAAAATCAAAACCCATTGCCAGAAAGCCTATTTAGTACTCTGATGGGGTAATTTTGAAATCTAAGAAATATCCTTCCTAGGAAGAATGCCCCGTTGCCCACGAGCCTGTTCAATACCCTGATGGGTTTGCCTAGTTATACCACAGGCTGGTACCTGCTGCTAGCAGACCTGCTCAGTATCCCGATGGGTTAGCCTCTTACACCCATTTTCCATCAAAGGCTCTTGTCAAAATATTTACCCTTAAGATAAAATTTATAAATTGTTTTCACATGGGTGAATGGGGAAGCATCTTTGAAAACATTTTTACAGGATGGGATGGTATTGAGTTGGAAGATATTTTATAGATTTCCCATAAAATATTGTTTGTATGAAAAACAAACTTATGTATTGATATTAGTAGAAAGACATATCATGGTCAAACTTACTTAATGTGTGGTGGATGAGGCCATGAGAGAATGACCTAAATTTTCCTCTAGTCCCCAAGTTCATCTTCTCCATATAATATTGTGTTCCCTCACAAGTAGAAGTTTCATTCACTCTCCTGCTACTATTTGATAATAATGCTTGAATAACAAGTTATGATATGAAACTAGGATGTACAAGTTACATATGGACATCGTTATGCAGACCTTAAAGATTTTGTAAATCCCAATAATATTTTAAAGATTAGGCTTATGAGAAACTTTTATTATTAATAGTCATAAATTTGTATGTAATAAGAAGAAGAAATATCTTAAGTTGTTTTGGTTTTTGATATTATATCACCAATATTATCTTCATCTCATTTCATTTATTTTAAAAGAAACATGAAAAGATGTTGCATCTATTTAGAACTAGGTTAACTAACATGAAACTTTTACTCTATCCTATCTAAGAACACGAAATTTTATTTGATGTGTAAGAATATTTCCAATGTAACCATGTGCGTAACATGCATAGAAATACATTCATACTCTGGTTTGAAAGATAAGATTTAATGTATACCATAATACAAAGAATCAACTGCTTTGATGATGATGTGAAGAGTTGTTGAAGAAGAGAGTGGTGCTTCAATCTGATAGTCATCTAGAACCATAGCTCAATGTAATATTGATGTTCTTGGTTCACATCCTTATTTATACCACTCTCTGTGTTTCCCTCTATCATGCCATGTAGATAATCTTCTTTTGAATAGCTGGTCTCTTCAGTGCATGGAGGATCTTTAGAAAGGCATATCAAAAACTCCTCGATCTCAAGTTCTAATGGTGGCTCTCCATTGAATGTGATCCATTATTCTTTAGTCTCTTCTATAGGTTGGAAAGGGTGATTACAAAAGGATTTTATATCTTCTTGTGGATGTATCTCATGGGGCCCAGAGGCAAATAGGTTCTTGACTACTGTCAAGATTTTCTCTTCCTAATAGGCAGAGATCCCAACTACTACTAGGATTTAAGAAAGTTCTTACAAACTCTTGATCATATTTGAGTTCTTGTTTCTGGTTGATGGGTTCTATTTCACACATGGATTAGTGTAGAGGGGGGGTTCTTACAGTGCCTGAAAACTTTTAAAAATCCTAAAGAAATAAAAATAAGAAAACTAAAAGAAAATGTAAGCAAACAAATTATATACTCAAAGTGTCACCGTGCTACTAGGACCCTACTGTCACCAAGTTATCTATTCACAGAAGTTAGCTTCTCTTCTCATATATACAAAAAATTGGCTAATTCTAATAAAACACAAATTCTAACTACTAAAAGGAAGAGGACAACCTAAATTTGGAGCAACCCCACTAAAGTGGATGCGTGGGATTTTCCCTCACATCTTACCATATTCTCTCCTCCCTTAGGTCATCCTTAAAATCACACCACACTTGCATGAAAGGAACAGACAAGGCTTTGGATAAACAAAAGAAACCTACCTATGCTCTAATCCCTTTAGCACTTCCCCAGCAATGACGCAAAAATGTTGGGCTAAATATATGCACTATTAATTCCCACATTTATTATCAAATGGGGCTCATAAGCTTCGAGGTGCAGGCTTAGGAAACATAGGACCAGAGCCTATTCTAGCCTAATCTAAAGCCGACAAAACAATATTCAAACCCACACTGTTGGAAATTAATACTAAGGATCCATCACTGGGACATAGGAATAACTTAGTGCTATAAAGGTTTAGATCACATTCTTTCATGCACTTGGGGTGATGTTCATGTGGTTATTCATGAGTAGCTTAGTTAAGTTTTATGTCCTTCAATGATTATTTCCTATAGTGTATCCACACTTAAATGCAATAAAAGAAACAAACAAATGGAAATGAAATTCACGATAGAAACTAACACCTTAGGAAGAATTCTAACGTGGGAATGCCATATCTCATGAGTTAGACATTTAATCTGTCTATTGGTGATTGAAATTATGTGAAATTAAAGTGCAAGGAATCCAAAGGTACGGAAAATAAAACCAAGTGCAATAAATAGAAGGCGATTTGAACTATGAAAGAATTACGTCAAAGCAAAAGCAAAACAATGGAAAACCAAACTAAATTAAAAAGGAAATCAAGAAAATGAACAAAATCAAGATTTAAATTCAGAGATTGTTCCTCAAGTGAGTACACCAAACGTAAAGAAACAAAGGTTGGAAGACAATGGAGAATAAAAAATGGTGAATATATACCTTGTGACAAACACTTAGTTAAGCCAGGGATGATTTTAAGGATGGAAATGTATTCTAAAATGTAGAAACCTTGGCGAATCTTACTAATCCTTCATATGTCAACTATAAATGTTTGGCGATATTTTTGTAAAAATATTCAAATTTCTAAGTATTTTATATAGTTTTTATAAACTTTTGGTGATTTTTAAGGTAAAATAATTTTATCCTAAGAATTTGGGCGAATCTCATTTTTGGAAAAACCATGGAAAATTAGCCCATGAGCGAAATTTAGCCCCTAAAATTTAGCACACAATGAATGGGAAAAATATGAGGAAAAAAAGACAAGAAAACAACAATAATTAACCACAAGGTAGAATGAATGTAATTAGTGGTAAGTGATGGGATAATGGCTATAGAATGTATCACAAGTGTAGGAATATAGCTTATGAATTTTACAGGGGAGAAAATATGACATATTTGGACCTCAACAGTCACTATTCTAAATCCTTCAATCCTATCCCAAGTTGTTCTTAAGGGGGGATGTTAGGATATTTAGGCACTTAGGATTTAGTTAATATCTACTTGATATAATGTGTCATTAGGTAAAAGTGTGTTTCTTGGTGTGTTTCTTTAATATGAATTAGTATGCATTTGTAGTTAGGAAATATGATGGTCATGATATGTTTCCGACATAGAGTGATCTGATGGGTCATATTCACGTCTATCTTAATGGCTACATTGAACTGTGTCTTAACACCCAATTGGTCCATTATCTCTATTTAAAGATCACGGAGGGTCATTTGTCGATCATTGATTGTGAGAAACTCTCTAGTAAATCTCTCTGTAATTTTTTTATTTTGCATTAATAAATTGCACCAATTGGCCACGTTGTCTAGGGTACTGTATGTTTCCTGATAGGGGTTTTACCATGTAAAAATATTAGTGTTTTTATATTTGATCTAGTTTTTTGAGTGGTTACTTGAGGTGTTCATCCTCTGTTGCAATACTTGTGTTGTCAAACCTTTATCATGTATTGTTAGTTGTAACCAAAGAAACCATCAATCATAGAAGTTCGATTAGCTCAACTACCTTTTTAAAAATAGTATCTATTTTCAGTAATGGGTATATGTATTTTAATGAATATTTGTTTAAATCCCTAAAATTAACATGCTATAATTTCACCATTTTTCTTTCTGACAAGCACTAAATTTGCAACCCAAGCTGAATATCTAAGAGGAACTATAAATTTTGCATCAAATAATGTTTTAAGTTCCTTTTCAATTGTTGGGAGAAGAATGTGATTTACCTTCCTTAGTTTCTATCTAAATGGCTTTGATCCCACTTTGAGTGGAATTTTATATTGAATTATGTTGGTGTCATAAGTCTTCAAATCCTCATAAGTCCATGCAAAATATTCAATAAATTCTTTAAATAAATAAACATACCTTAGTTTCATGTCAACAGGAAGAAGTTTTGAAAGATTCAGATTCTTTGATTTTTTATTAGTACCATTACTACAATATTATACTTCTTAAATATGAGGATGAATAGAAGGTTTGATAGCAATATCATATAGATCAAATAATTTCTCTAAAGGTATTAATCCTTTTGGAATTTGATTGTTTCTTAATACCACCATGTTATGATTAGAAATCATTTTTGCAATTTAATATCATAATCACAAATTTCATTTAGGTGTTTATTTTCATTTTCATTCTCTTGATCAATATGTGTTGTAGAGAATTCATCAATCATTTCCAAAAATTTCTTAACATATTGATCATCTTCAAACACTTGCCAATGCTTAACATTATCAGGGATTGAAGGCTTGTTTATCATCTCTAATTCATATTTAATCTTTGGAACATTATGGGGTCTATGTTGGAAACTTGAAATCCAAGGGTCTATGTTGGAAACTTGGTTTCCATTGATGTCAACCCTATAAGAATCCCTGAAGAAGGTATAGAATCCCTAGAAGTGATGGGTTTAATTGAAGGAGTCTCCAAATTGGTCCCCTTATGTTGTAGCTCTAATAATGGTCCTCGCGAGAAGATGATTTGAAAAATCCTAGAAGAATCCCTAGTTGTTAAGAAAAGAAGTTACAATGTATTCTCAATAAGCCTTGAAAATATGGTTAGGAAGCCCCAAAGGTGTGGTCATGAATCCTAAAGTTGATTGAAGAAAAGGAGTATGAAGGAAATAAAAAATGCATGCAAATATTCCATGGATTGATAGTCCTCGTAAATCCATTTAAAATAGTAGGTGGCACTCCACGTGGTTCCTCATGGTTGAGAAGATATGCCTTCTTAAATATGATCATGTAAGATATGGTCAACAAGCCCCAAAAGTATGGTAATGAAGCCCCAAAAGTAAAGGATTGAAGTCCCCAAAGTTGGCTGTAATTTTAAAATTAAATAAAGATGAGCTTAAGTGTACAAGGACAAGTCAACCCTATAAGATCCATTAAAATTAAAATAAAATTTCCCCTAAAAAGCGTTGTAAACAAGAAGTTATAGGTTGGCCCTAAAGTTAAGTAAAGGAAGCACTTGGAACGACATAAAAACACATTAAGAACCTCTCATTTTAATCATTCAATCTTGTGATCTCTTAGCACAATATTGGTAGTGAATTTCAGAGGGAGGATGAAGTAAATAAGGGAAAAATTCAAAGGGAAGATGAAGTCTTGTGATGATGTGTTCTAATGTATATTGTTTAAAGGTCATCTTGGAATTTTGGATATAAATTGTTTTCTATAATGATTCAGATATAAAAACTTGGAGGATGTTGAGAAGACATGTCAAGTACCCGTGGTATGAATTTGTGCTTCTTGGTTGTTACAATTTTGGAGATACACTCTATGGAAGATAGGGTTTTTTACTAGTCCAATAACTAGTCTCAAACATGTATTCTGGGTAAAACAATCATAACTTCTTCATAGAGGATATAAATTCTATTAGATTAATTGAATTGGAAATCGTAAAGTCCATACTATGTTGTGTGTGAGTTTCAGAATCAGATTTCAAATATTGAGCGTATGGCATGATTTATAAGTTTCCTCTCCAGAATAGGCCAAAATTTAGGAAGGTCTGCCATTTTCATTATATCTCTTTTTCAGTGATGAATCAAGGAGTGAAACTTGGAGAGATTTCATAGAATATATCAATAAGATAGGATACAAGTTTCAAACCTTTATTCATTACAGGTATGGGGTTATACTTTTTGTAAGTTATGGCTTGTGACTAATCCATAAACTAGGCCCAAACATGTGTTCAAAATAAATTTAAGAAGTGATATTGTCATTTATATGTTGACCCAAGTGGACCTAGGATCTCTATGTGGACTCTTTTTTTATGTATCAATGATAGTGACAGAAATAGTGACAATGACAAAAAAAATCTATATAGACCTAGTTTCTATGTGGACCTAGTTTCTATGTGGACCCGGTTTCTAAGTGGACCTCGTCTGGTGATGATAATGTATCAATTATAGTCGTAAAGATAGTGAAAAAATGTATCTTCAGTGATGTCAGAAAGTTGTCTTAGGTTGATGGATAGTTGTTTTTGATTGTTGGATTTCAATTATGTCAAATATTGGACAGTGATATTGTATATTGATGTCAACCCTTAGTGATTGATGTCAACCCTTGGAGAAAGTTCAGTAGCGAATTCCTGTAGAAAAAGGTTTGTCTAATGGACCCAAGGTTGTTTCATGTATAATGGTATGAGTTTTAATATATTTGAAGGTAATACTATTCTAGATGGATAGTACATGTCATTCCATTTCTCTTGGTATGTGGAACATCACATAACTCCTCCCGGTTAGAGAGTTATGGCCATGAGAAGTTGGAGAAGTCAAGTTTGGGTAATGGAACAAAGTTTATTTTATGGATAATGGTATGAGTTTTGATATATTTTAAGGCACAACTATTCTATATGGATAGTACATGTCATGCCATTTCTGGTAGTATGTGGAACGTCACATAACTCCTCACAATTTGAGAGTTATGGCTTTACGAAGTTGGAGGACCCTCATATCTTGGCTTGAAGCCCCAAAAGGTCAAAGAATTCAAAGATATTGCAAAGAATAAAGTATTATTTAAATGATAAAATAAAGTGACAAAGTCAAGAAGGATTACTTAAATAATTAAGTGAAGTGACAAAATCAAAGAAGATTAATTAAATGATAAAGTGAGGTGACGAAGTCAAAGAGGAATATTTAAATGATAAAGTAATGGAGAAATTACTAATTATGGAAAGTGGTTAACCCTAAAAATGAGGAAAATAGGTTAAGTGACCTATAAATGGGTTAAGTGACCTACAAGATGCTTCTAAGGAAGAGTTTTGGAGAGTATAAATAAGAGGCAAGGCTCTCTCATTTTATATCACACTTGAGCATATTGAATATCTATAGGTGACTGAGGTAAACAAAGGATATCTAAGCCTAATTTTAGAGGGAACATGAAGAGAAGAAGGTTGGAATTCAAGGGAGGATAAATTCTTTTGATGATGCTTTCTAAGGTATGTTATTTACATGTCATCTCACTGTTGGCGTTCGGAAGTCACTCCTGGATCGCTAGCAGGAGCAGAGCCCGAAGCCCATCAGATTTAATGTCACGGTTTGTTTTAAAGGGTGATCAAATGGAGAAAGACTCGAAACAGCACAATTCCAACTTCAGAAACCAGACCAGGCATGCATGAACGAGTGAGGTCTTGATAAACTCCAAACAGTGAGTCGTACTAAAAGGGTGAGCAGATGGAAGACTTATGCAAGAAAGCACAATGGTCCATAATAAACATCAAGTTCATTACAGATTAGAGAAGAAGTGCGTTCAAATGCAAAATCCTTTTACATTCGAACACATATACCAAAGAATACAATGATGCCACAA
>JASDQU010309557.1:40587-50700 GCA_032191745.1 Picea mariana
ACATGGATGGTCTTCTTGAAGATGTATCTTCAATAGTTTTCTTAGATTCTGGTTGAACATGATTCCTTCCTTTGAGTACTTCTTCATAACTCTTTCTATTTTCTTCATTCTTTTTTTCTAGCAACCTAGAGTGCTTCTCTTCATTCTCTATAACTAATGTGGATGTCTCTGCTTCTTCAGCGTTCTTGTTGATCTTGGCGATTTTACTTCTCAATGTGACAACTTCTTCTTCAAGCTTTTCAACCTCTTCTTCTTTCTTCATTATCTGAGACTTCATGACTTCTATTATTTTTTCTTCTTCAAGATTAATTTTTAATGTGATTATTTATTATTCAAGTCCTTTCTCTTCTTGACCAAACTCTGCCTTAAGATGGTTTAAATCGTTAGTTATTTCCTTAAGATGATCTGTCAATATCTTCTCTCTCATTTCTGCTTCTTCCTTCTATACTGATATGTTGGTTTCCAAACACTACTTTTGATATTCAAGATTTTCTTTGATCTTTTTGGCTTCTTTAGCTGAGTTCTTAAGTTCTCTATGACATGTTGGGCTTCTTAAAAAATGTGAGCACTTTCCTTTTGTTTCATCAATTCTTTCTTGATTGAATTGTTTTCTTCTCTTAATTCATCTAAATCACTAATAAATTCTTCTTCATAATTGTCTTCCTTTTCAATTAGTTTTTTTGTCTCATTTCTTTCATGGAATTCTATTTCAATATGTCCACGTTTTTCACAATTAGAACAAAACAACACACCTCTAGTGATTATGTACTCTTCATCTTCTGAATTTGCCTGACATGGTGAACATAATTATTCTTGATTTGTATCTGCATCTTCTTTTACATTTTTTGAATATGTGATGGGTGAAGAATATATGTCATGTAACTTATCCCAAAGTTATTTTGCTAATGGACATTTACCAACCTTTTATCTTACCGGATTATATAATACTTCCCAGATGAAATCCATTGCTATTTTGTTATTCTTCCTCAATTCCTTCTTGGCTTCAGTCTTTTCCCTTTTTGAAAAATCATATCCTGTAACAACTGATAGCCAAATATAATGTCCCCGTGCCTGTAAAAATAATTCCCTCCTTATACTCCACATCTCATACTTAAAACCATTTGGACCATTAAACATTGGTACTCCATTCTCAGAATAATCCATGATCTCCTTCCAATGGTTAAAATGTTTCCTGAAGGAACCGACTCTGATACCAATTGTTGGATTACTAAGAGGGGGGTTGAATCAGTAATAGAGAAATTTAATCCTTTTTAACCATATAATCCAAGTTTTATATCAATGTAGAATTATCATCCAATAACTACATATTAAATAAGCAATGAACAAATGAGAAATCATACACATACACAGTACACCAGTGTTTTACGTGGAAACCCAAAGTGGGAGAAAGCCACATAATGATTTTTCTTATATGTCTGGAAGAATTACATTCATTGGAAGCACCAAATCCCTTTGTTTTCCAGCTACAACTGGAAGGAGGCTCCGACCACCTAGTTTCTCAGGCTACAACTTGACGGAATCTCCAACTCCCCAATTCTCTGGCTACAACCAGAAGGAGGCTACGACCCCCTATGTTCTCTAGCTACAACTGGAACGTGGATACAACCACCTGTCCTTGCCTCGTCCAACCTCCCTGACATATAATTAGAATGATGGAACCACTGTCACACTATCACTATGAGATATACTATTGTAAACCTGTACCAATCAACCTGTACCATAAACAAGTGCATCAAACATGTACCAACCTGTACAAAATCTATACTATGAACAAGTGCATCAACCATGCACCAAACCTATAGAAAACCTGTACCATGAACAATTTCATCAACCATGCACCAAACCTGTACAAAACCTGTACCATGAATAAGTGCATCAACCATGCACCAAACCTATACAAAAAACATGTCACAACAACCTATCCAAACAAGCTATCACAACAACCTGGCTCATCAATATTATAAACCAAATCAGATCTACTCACCAATATCAATCACCAAGACAACTCTCAAATATGTGCATCAAACAACCATAACACAACAAATCATAACCTTCACCAAGATCAATATGTGCTTCTAATAATATACCAATACAACTATGCTACATCATACATAAACTATGTGTCAACAATACTACTAAAAAGTTCCTCCAACCATGTACCAAGTATGTACCAATCATGTATCAACTACTCATCAACTATGACTCATCAAGATGTACCAACATCATCAACTATACACCTCATATATTTGCCAACGCATCAACTACTTGTCTCAACCATGTACCCAACATGTACCTTAACCAAAATCCCTCATCACTTTCATCACCCAAATATGATTTGTAAATCTGTAACATACCTAGTTTATATGATCACATACCTTCAAATCTTCCTTAACATTCACAACAAGTGACTAGCATTTTCATCAACATTTTCTTTAGTCTCACATGACTAGTTTGGGATTAGTCAAAAACCCTAACTTGAAATAATCATAAATATGTACCTGTAATGAATAAAGATCTAAAAATAGTACACAATGTTCTTCCATTTTTTTTATTCAATTCCTCCAGGTGGCACTACTTGGAACCTCTCAGAAAAGGAGTTATAGAAAAAATGGCATACCTTTCTGAATTCTGGCTTATTCTAGAGAGCAACCTTGTAGAGCATGCCCCGCACGGAATATTTGTTGAATGGATCTGAAAATTTTATACAAATACTAAATAATTTAATCTAACCAACACATTTGGTCTTACTAAATTTGGATATGTTATGAAGAAGTTATGACATTTTTACCTGAAACACCTGTTTTAGACTAGTTTAAGGACTAGCCACAAACCCTATTTTCCACGGAGTGTAACTCCAAAAACACAACGACCCACAAGATTATTTTGTTACCAAAAATACTTGTATATGTTTCCTCAATGGCCTATCAATTGCATGGTCTTAATCATTCTAGAACAAAAGTTATTACAAAAATGGTGAGATGACCTATAAATAACATACCTTAGAAAGCATCATCAAAAGAATTTATCCTCCCTTGAATTCCATCCTTCTTCTCTTCATGTTCCCTCTGAAATTAGGCTTATATATCCTTTGGTTACCTCATTCACCTATATAAATTCAATATTCTCAAGTGTGATATAAAATGAGAGAGCCTTGCCTCTTATTTATACTCTCCAAAACTCTTCCTCCTTACTTTATCATTTAAATATTCCTCCTTGACTTTGTCACCTCACTTTATCATTTAATTAATCTTCTTTGATTTTGTCACTTCACTTAATTATTTAAGTAATCCTTCTTGAATTTGTCACTTTACTTTATCATTTAAATAATAATTTATTCTTTGCAAGATCTTTGAATTCTTTGACCTTTTGGGGCTTCAAGCCAAGATATGAGGGTCCTCCAACTTTGTAAAGCCATAACTCTCAAACCGTGAGGAGTTATGTGATGTTCCACATACCACCATAAATGGCATGACATGTACTATCCATATATAATAGTCTTGCCTTAAAATATATCAAAACTCATACCATTATCCATAAAACAAACTTAGTTCCATTACCCAAACCTGACTTCTCCAACTTCTCATGGCCATAACTCTCTAACCGTGAGGAGTTATGTGATGTTCCACATACCACAAGAAATGGAATGACATGTAATATCCATATAGAATAGTCTTACCTTAAAATATATTAAAAATCATACCATTATACATGAAACAACCTTGGGTCCATTAGCCAAACCTTTTTCTATGGGAATTCGCTACCGAACTTTCTCCAAGGGTGGACATCAATCACTAAGGGTTGACATAAATATACAATATCACTGTCCAATATTTGACATCATTGAAATCCAAAAATCAATACCAACTATCCATAAACCTAAGACAACTTTCTGACATCACTGAAGATACATTTTTTCACTATCTTTATGACTGTAATTGATACATTATCATCATCAGACGAGGTCCACTTAGAAACTGGGTCCACATAGAAACTAGGTCTATATAGATTTTTTCATTTCATTGTCACTATTTTTGTCACTATCATTGATACATAAAAAAGGAGTCCACATAGAGATCCTAGGTCCACTTGGGTCCACATATAAATGACAATATCACTTCTTAAATTTATTTTGAACACATGTTTGGGACTAGTTTATGGATTAGTCACAAGCAATAACTTACAAAAAGTATAACTCCATACCTGTAATGAATAAAGGTTTGAAACTTGTACCCTATCTTATTGATATATTCTATGAAATATCTCCAAGTTTCACTCCTTGATTCATCACTGAAAAAGAGATATAATGAAAATGGCAGAGCTTCCTGAATTTTGGCCTATTTTGGAGAGGAAACTTATAAATCATGCCATACACTCAATATTTGATATCCGATTCTGAAACTCACACACAACATAGTATGGACTTTACAATTTCCAATTCAATTAATCTAATAGAATTTATATCCTCTATGAAGAAGTTATGATTGTTTTACCCAGAATACATGTTTGAGACTAGTTATTGGACTAGTAAAAAACCCTATCTTCCGTAGAGTGTATCTCCAAAATTGTAACAACCAAGAAGCATAAATTCATACCACAGGTACTTGAAATGTCTTCTCAACATCCTCCAAGTTTCTATATATGAATCATTATAGAAAACAATTTAAAGCCAAAATTCCAAGATGACCTTTAAACAATATACCTTAGAACACATCATCACAAGACTTCATCTTCCCTTTGAATTTTTCCCTTATTTACTTCATCCTCCCTCTAAAATTTGCTGCCAATATTGCACTAAGAGATCACAAGATTGAATGATTAAAATGAGAGGTTCTTAATGTGTTTTTATGTCATTCCAGGTGCTTCCTTTACTTAACTTTAGGGCCAACCTATTACTTCTTGTTTACAACACTTTTTAGGGGAAATTTTTATTTTAATTTTAATTGATCTTGTAGGATTGACTTGTCCTTGTACACTTAAGCTCATCTTTATTTAATTGTAAAATTACGACTGACTTTGAGGACTTCAATCCTTTACTTCTGGGGTTTCATTACCACACTTTCAGGGCTTGTTGACCATATCTTACATGATCATATTTAAGAAGGCATATCTTCTCAACCGTGAGGAACCACGTGGAGTGCCACCTACTATTTGAAACGGATTTATGAGGACTATCAATCCATGAAATATTTGTATGAATTTTTTATTTCCTTCATACTTCTTTTCTTCAATCAACTTTAGGATTCATGACCACACCTTTGGGGCTTCCTAACCATATTTTCAGTGCTTATTGAGAATACATTGTAACTTCTTTTCTTAACAACTAGGGATTCTTCTAGGATTTTTCAAATCATCTTCTCGTGAGGACCATTATTATAGCTACAACATAAGGGGACCAATTTCGAGACTCCTTCAAATAAACCCATCACTTCTAGGGATTCTATACCTTCTTCAGGGATTCTTATAGGGTTGACATCAATGGAAACCAAGTTTCCAACATAGACCCCTGGATTTCAAGTTTCCAACATAGACCCCATAATGTTCCAAAGATTAAATATGAATTGGAGATGATAAACAAGCCTTCAATCCCTGATAATGTTAAGCATTGGCAAGTGTTTGAAGATGATCAACATATTAAGAAATTTTTGGAAATGATTGATGAATTCTCTGCAACACATATTGATCAAGAGAATGAAAATGAAAATAAACACCTAAATGAAATTTGTGATTATGATATTAAATTGAAAAAATGATTTCTAATCATAACATGGTGGTATTAAGAAACAATCAAATTCCAAAAGGATTAATACCTTTAGAGAAATTATTTGATCTAGATATGATATTGCTATCAAACCTTCTATTCATCCTCATATTTAATAAGTATAGTATTGTAGTATTGGTACTAATAAAAAATCAAAGAATCTGAATCTTTCAAAACTTATTCCCATTGACATGAAACTAAGGTATGTTGATTTATTTAAAGAATTTATTGAATATTTTGCATGGACTTATGAGGATTTGAAGACTTATGACACCAACATAATTCAATATAAAATTCCACTCAAAGTGGGATCAAAGCCATTTAGATAGAAACTAAGGAAGGTGAATCACATTCTTCTCCCAACAATTGAAAAGGAACTTAAAACATTATGTGATGCAAAATTTATAGTTCATCTTAGATATTCAGCTTGGGTTGCAAATTTAGTGCTTGTCAGAAATAAAAATGGTGAAATTATAGCATGTTAATTTTAGGGATTTAAACAAATATTCATTAAAATACATATACCCATTACCAAAAATAGATACTATTTTTAAAAAGGTAGTTGGAGCTAATCGAACTTCTATGATTGATGGTTTCTCTGGTTACAACTAGATTGAAATACATGATAAATGTTTGACAACACAAGTATTGCAACAGAGGACAAACACCTCAAGTAACCACTCAAACAACTAGATCAAATATAAACACACTGATATTTTTACATGGTAAAACCCCTATCACGAAACATACAGTACCCTAGACAACGTGGCCAATTTGTGCAATTTATGAATGCAAAAGAAAAAAATTACAGAGAGATTTACTAGAGAGTTTCTCATAATCGATGATCGACAAATGAGCCTCCATGATCTTTATATAGAGATAATGGACCAATTGGGTGTTAAGACACAGATCAATGTAGCCATTAAGATAGATGTGATTATGACCCATTAGATCACTCTATGTCGGGAACATATCATGATCATCATATTTCCTAACTACAAATGCATACTAATTCATATTAAAGAAACACACTAAGAAACACACTTTTACCTAATGACTCATTATATCAAGTAGATATTAACTAAATCCTAAGTGCCTAAATATCCTAACATGCCCCCTTAAGAACAACTTGGGATAGGATTGAAGGATTTACAATAGTGACTGTTGAGGTCCAAATATGTCATATTTTCTCCCATGTAAAATTCATAAGCTATATTCCCACACTCTTGATACATTCTATAGCCATTATCCCATCACTTACCACTAATTACATCCATTCTACCTTCTGGTTAATTATTGTTGTTTTCTTGTCTTTTTTTCCTCATATTTTCCTCATTCATTGTGTGCTAAATTTTAGGGGATAAATTTCGCTCATGGGCTAATTTTCCATGGTTTTCCCAAAAATGAGATTCGCTATTTTAAAAATGATTCGCCCAAATTCTATAGGATAAAATTATTTTACCTTAAAAATAGCCAAAAGTTTATAAAAACTATATAAAATACTTAGAAATTTGAATATTTTTACAAAAATATCGCCAAACATTTACAGTTGGCATATGAAGGATTAGTAAGATTTGCCAAGGTTTCTACATTTTCAAATACATTTCCATCCTTAAAATCATCCCTAGCTTAACTAAGTGTTTTTCACAAGGTATATATTCACCATTTTTTATTCTCCATTGTCTTCCAACCTTTGTTTCTTTACGTTTGGTGTACTCACTTGAGGAACAATCTCTGAATTTAAATCTTGATTTTGTTCATTTTCTTGATTTCCTTTTTAATCTAGTTTGGTTTTCCATTGTTTTGCTTTTTCTTTGACTTAATTCTTTCATAGTTCAAATCTCCTTCTATTTCTCGCAATTGGTTTTATTTCCCGTACCTTTGGATTCCTTGCATTTTAATTTCACATAATTTCAATCACCAATAGACATATTAAATGTCTAACTCGTGAGATATGGCATTCCCATGTTGGAATTCTTCCTAAGGTGTTAGTTTCTATCGTGAATTTCATTTCCGTTTGATTGTTTCTTTTATTGCATTTAAGTGTGGATACACTATAAGAAATAATCATTGAAGGACATAAAACTTAAGTAAGATACTCAAGACTAACCACATGAACATCACCCCAAGTGCATGAAAGAATGTGATCTAAACCTTTATAGCACTAAGTTATTCCTACGTCCCAGTGATGGATCCTTAGTATTAATTTCCAGTAGTGTGGGTTTGAATATTGTTTTGTCAGCTTTAGATTAGGCTAGAATAGGCTCTAATCCTATGTTTCCTAAGCCCGCACCTCAAAGCTTACGAGCCCCGTTTGATAATAAATGTGGGAATTAATAGTGAATATGTTTAGCCCAACATTTTGGCATCGTTGCTGGGGAGGTGCTAAAGGGATTAGAGCATAGGTAGGTTTCTTTTGATTGTCCAAAGCCTTGACTGTTCCTTTCATGCAAGTTTGTTTATTTTCATGCAAGTGTGGTGTGATTTTAAGGATGACCTAAGGGAGGAGAGAATATGGTAAGACGTGAGGGAAGAGCCCATGCATCCACTTTAGTGGGGTTGCTCCAAATTTAGGTTGTTTTCTTCCTTTTAGTAGTTAGAATTTGTGTTTTATTAGAATTAGCCATTTTTTTGTATATATGAGAAGAGAAGATAACTTCTATGAATAGATAACTTGGTGATAGCAAGGTCCTAGTAGCATGGTGACACTTCGAGTATATAATTTGTTTGCTTACATTTTCTTTTAGTTTGCTTATTTTTATTTCTTTAGGATTTTTAAAAGTTTTCAGGCACTGTAAGAACCCCCCCTCTACACTAATCCATGTGTGAAACAGAACCCTTCAACCAGAAACAATAACTCAAATATGATCAAGAGTTTGGAAGAACTTTCTTAAATCCTAGCAGTAGTTGGGATCTCTGCCTATTAGGAAGAGAAAATCTTGAAAGTAGTCAAGAACCTATCTGCCTCTCCGGAAGTGATAGAAGAAGAAGAGCCCCATGAGGTACATCCACAAGAAGATATAAAATTCTTTTGTAATCACCCTTTCCAACCTATAGAAGAGGCTAAAGAATAATGGATCACATTCGATGGAGAGCCACCATTAGAACTTGAGATCGAGGAGTTTTTTATATGCGTTTATGAAGATCCTCCATGCACTGAAGAGACCAGTTATTCGAAAGAAGATGATCTACATGGCATGATAGAGGGAAACACAGAGAGTGGTATAAATAAGGATGTGAACCAAGAACATAAATATTACATTGAGATATGGTTCTAGATGACTATCAGATTGAAGCACCACTCTCTTCTTCAACAACTCTTCACATCATCATCAAAGCAGCTGATTCTTCGTATTATGGTATACATTAAATATTATCTTTCAAACCAGAGTATGAATGTATTTCTATGCATGTTATGCACATGGTTACATTGGAAATATTCTTACACGTCAAATATAATTTCGTGTTCTTAGATAGGATAGAGTAAAAGTTTCATGTTAGTTAACCTAGTTCTAAATAGATGCAACATCTTTTCATGCTTCTTTTAAAATAAATGAAATGAGATGAAGATAATATTGGTGATCTAATATCAAAAACCAAAACAACTTAAGATATTTCTTCTTCTTATTACATACAAATTTATGACTATTAATAATAAAAGTTTCTCATAAGCCTAATCTTTAAAATATTATGGGGATTTACAAAATATTTAAGGTCTGCATAATGATGTCCATAGGTAACTTGTACATCCTAGTTTCATATCATAACTTGTTATTCAAGCATTATTATCAAATAGTAGCAGGAGAGTGAATGAAACTTCTACTTGTGAGGGAACACAATATTATATGGAGAAGATGAACTTGGGGACTAGAGGAAAATTTAGGTCATTCTCTCATGGCCTCATCCACCACACATTAAGTAAGTTTGATCATGATATGTCTTTCTACTAATATCAATACATAAGTCTATTTTTCATACGAACAATATTTTATGGGAAATCTATAAAATATCTTCCAACTCAATACCATCCCATCCTGTAAAAATGTTTTCAAAGATGCTTCCCCATTCACCCATGTGAAAACAATTTATAAATTTTATCTTAAGGGTAAATATTGTAACAAGAGTCTTTGATGGAAAATGGGTGTAAGAGGCTAACCCGTCGGGATACTGAGCAGGTCTGCTAGTAGCGGGTACCAGCCTATGGTATAACTAGGCAAACCCATCAAGGTATTGAACAGGCTCATGGGAAACGGGGCATTCTTCCTAGGAAGGATATTTCTTAGATTTCAAAATTACCCCATCAGAGTACTAAATAGGCTTTCTGGCAATGGGTT
>JASDQU010309557.1:66861-77917 GCA_032191745.1 Picea mariana
GAAAAAGATTACAAAGAGATTTTACAAGAGAGTTTCTCACAGTTGATCATCGGCAAATGACCCTCCATGCTCTTTAAATAAAGATCATGGAACAATCAAGTGTTAATCCACAGATCAATGGTTGTTAAGATCGAGGAGAGTATGAGCCGTCGGATCACTCTATGTCGGGAACATATCGTGGCCGTCAGATTTCCTAACTACAAATGCATACTAATGCATACTAAAGAAACACACTAAGAAACACACTTTTACCTAATGACATATTAGAACAAGTATATCTTAACTAACTCCTAAGTGTCTAAATATCCTAACATCCATGAGGGGTCATCTATTATCACTGAAATTTCGTTCACAAATGGTTACAGGAATCCAACATCTTCAGATAGCTATTAGTTCACCCATGGACTAAAAATCACCAAAAATGCATTTCGAAAAGGTCCAAAACTATACAACCAGTTATAAAATCATCATGCACTAAGGATATACAATAAGTGTGCGCACATGCCCCAGTCAAAAACGTCGGAAAAGAACACATGTGCCCAATGCACGACTGTGGACGTAAAAAGCTACGCACAACTCATAACGATGCATTTATGATATTGGTCGGCCTCCCACCCACTTCTGGTTTAGCTTCCAAGTCGATTTGACATCCAAATCTCGGTTGAATCTGGCTGGGTGGCTGGTCAAAGACCTAAAGGTGCCCTAAATAGCCCCTTGTTCACACTAAAAACTGGTTGAATAATGACTCAAAGTTATGCTATAAAAGGAAGCCATGGGTGCACTACATTTTCAAGGAATTCATTTATATTGTTATGCTGCTGGTATTCTCTTGGAGGATCCTCTTTCCTCATCAAGAGTATGCTAGCACCATTACACTTAGCCATTCATATCACCTCTAGAATGAATGTGCTTTGGATTCTCTTCACCATTTCATCCTAGTTTCTCATTTGTAAGAAGAGCTTAATATTTGGGGGTTCAAGAGCCCTCCCTTGGAGGAATAGGGGACCCAAAGTCTCTATTTCTTCTTGGTGTTTTCTTTCCACTAACACAATCATTTCCATTGGTGGCATGAGTCTTGTTTGTTCCTTGTCTTAATGTTTTTATGCACTATAGTTTAATTCTTTGCCTATCTTTTATGATTTATCTTTCTAGCCCTTTTCTTTACTATTGTCTTGCCTAGCTAACCCAACTGGGCTTGTAAGCACCATTATTTTTCTCATTTAGGTGAAAAAAGAGGTGCAACAGTGAGCAATCAAATTGGTTCCAAGTGCATGGAACATAATGATGCTCAAGGCAAGGAGACATGTGCAGGATAAGGACACTTGGAGAAAATTCCTCCATGGTTCAAGGTGTCAGATCGCAGAGGAAAAAAGTGCTTCAAGGCTTGCATATAAGGAATGATTTAAAGGTTCATTTGAGAGCAACATGGAGCCAGCATTAGGTCAAATACACAAAGATAAGACCCGCAATGCGATTAAGCATGACACAACAAGACCTCTTCCATGTAAATTTTTACGAGCCTAGAGAAGGTAAGCTCGATGGTTTTTTTATGCTTATAGAGTCTGAAAAAATGAAAAATGAAGACTCCAGGGAGTACCTTTTTCACAATTAG
This sequence comes from Picea mariana, assembly GCA_032191745.1. Classification (NCBI taxonomy): domain Eukaryota; kingdom Viridiplantae; phylum Streptophyta; class Pinopsida; order Pinales; family Pinaceae; genus Picea; species Picea mariana. The sequence goes on from JASDQU010309557.1 coordinate 68,474, forward strand.
TCCAATCATCTCTGAAAAGGGGTAAACTTGCACCAAAAAGATGTCTTTTCAAAAAAAAAATTAATGAGTGTGACAAAGACAAGATCACTTGACTATCTTTTCAATTTTAAGGAGTCTGAAAAGAGATTAACTATGGACTCACAACCTTTTTCTAGGTTTAGTTTCCTTAGCCCGAAAAAGTATAAAATATAACTAAGGATAACTCTCCTAGCAAGATGAATCCCCCGAGGTGTTCCTTTTTCCGCAATAATATACTGGCTGGAAAAGGGTTAAACTCATGCCAAGTAGATGTTCTTCTGTACCAACTTAATGAGTGTGAAGGAACAAGGTCACTCGACGATATTTTTATATTTAGGGAATATGAAAAGAGCTTAACTATGGGCTCTGAGGGGGTTCCTTGTTTGCAAGTAATCTCCAAGGCCCAAAAAAGGTGATAAACCAAAACGAAGGAGAATGTTCCTTTTTCAAAAATTGAGTCCCCCAGGCCCGAAAAAGGGTTAAAATTTGGCCCGCGAATACTCTTCTAGAGAACCGAAGTTCCTATAGCATACCTTTATTCGTAAAATTATCCATCTAGACTGAAAAATGGGTAAACTACTGTCGGACATATGTTCCTTGAAATTTGAGTTTGGCGAGCGTGAAGGGAAACAAGATCTCTCGAAAATATTTTCAATTTTAGAGAATCTGAAAAGGGCTTAAAGAAGACTCTATGGGGGCTTCTTTTATAAAGTAATCTAGATGATATCGAAAAGAATAAATATAGTCTCGTTGGATGTTTCTTTCAAAATTTAAAGCGAGCTTGAAAGACCACAAAGCATGCTCATTAGGGATTCTCGTGGGTAAGGCCAAGAATGATGACTGGAGAGAAGAATGAGGCTTCAATATGTAATCATGGTGGGACTAAAAATGAACAGGAACCAAAAGGAAATAAAGGCTCTAACTAGGATTCCCATGGAAGGAAGGATCTACCACATAAAGTACGATGCACTTGTCAGCAATGAAGGTTAGTGTCGCAATTCAGTGGGGTCGATCCTAAGGCCGAATGAATTAGGAAACAAATAATGAAAAAATGCAAGTATGTAAAAACCTAACCTATATGCCAGTTTTGAGCTCAATACATGTCAAAATGGATCGATATGATGAACAAAATGTCAAAGAAAATTGCCTCCAAGATCCTTCATATAAGGCCAATAACACGCATCCAAAAGTTAATAGATCTAATATAGATAAAAACTTTGGAAAATAAGAGGTGCTATTGAATAAAAAACTTGAAAACAACAAAATTGGACTGTACAATATGTACAAGGTACCGCACAGCCTTACGGCTCATGCATGGTACTAGTTCCAGTAGAGCCCAATGCTATGCTCTGACCAAGAGTCTTTTCGGTAGTCAACCTGAAAAGTCTCCCAAAAGAGAATAAAACACAAACCACGATGTAAGTCTTCCCACAGTATAGAAACCATATTCATGGCTTCAAGGATAGCCTCATCTGAAGGCAATTCAAAGTTTGATAAATCACACAAACAAGGAGGGTCGAAAGTCGCAAAGGGAAAAGAAAAATGACCATATTCCATATGATGATGAAGGTTCTGGCCAGGACTGGTAGAGTCTATCAGCGAAGAATCACAAGAACAAGGGCTTGCGGATCTACAAACAGTGAGATCAGACTCAAAAAGAGACTCAATATCACTTGGACCAAGAGGGGGAAGCAAGGGATCCCATGCCTCCATTGGATAAAGAAATGGATCAATTTTTGAGACCAAGTCTTGATAAGGAAAACATGAGTGACCAAGTTCCTACTCATGAGCAATTGAACACCGAGGATAATATGCCACATAATTTACCTATGGTGAGGTAGGGTCTTCACTAATACTAGGAACATATAAAGGGGAAGACTAAAATAACTCCAAATTAGGATGATGATTATTAGATGTTAGCTGGTCTATAGTGACAATTCTTCCATTGTGAGGGAAATACATCACCCAGAAAAGCATGGACACCACAACATTCATAGCATATACATAATCATGCCTGAGAAGAATATTGAAATCTAATGGGCCTTGCACCACTATAACATCGACAAGGAAATTCTTCCCACCTAATGAGATAAGAAACTGAGGAAGAATACCCAAATATTCACTAGGACTTCAGTCAAAATCCAACAACTATTGCGAAGTAGTCACAAGCTCGGGAGAACCCAAATCTTGCCAAGCCAAGGAAGATAAAATACTTGCGGAGGCCCCTTCATCTACAATACATTGGTAAAAAAAATTTGAATCAAATTCAACCTTTATTTGAAAAGGTGCAGAAGAAGGAAGCCAAGACTCAACAAGGGCATTCCAATTAAAGGAAACCATCCTAGGACTTGGAGGGGGTGTTCTCGAAATGAGCGGAATTCCCCCTTGTTCTGAAAGAACTGAACTGAAAATGTTAAAAACATAGTCGGTAGACACATCACTCCCCAAGAGAAGAGTGGGATCAGCCAAATATTGCATCAATGTGACCACTTTGGTAGATTCAACACTCTCTAAGAGAAGAGTGGGATCAACCGAATATTGCATTGACATGACCACTTTGGTAGACTTGACACTCTCCAAGAGAAGAGTGGAATCAGTCGAATATTACATCGACGTGACCACTTCTTCAACCAATGGCTGAAAATAATATGAGGAAACCTTAGAAGACTTAGAATTAGAAGAGCTTATAGACAATTACCACAATCTTCATGCCTCTGGCAGGCCAGGGCATAAATGAGTAAGGTGATCTCCCTTGCAAATCTTACAAGGGAACTTAGGCTTACATCCTATCCATCTGGATTTCTCAACAAAATCAATTTCCCCAACATGACTAGCAGTTGTTGGTTTCTTGTCTCCAACATGACTAGCATAGGTTGTTTACATATCACTCATATGACTTGGATTGATGAGACTCGTGACCCCAACATGACTTGCATTGGTTGGTTTCACCTCTCTTACATGACTTTCAGAGGTTGGTTGTTTCCCCCCAGCATGAAATGCAAAGGTTGGGTGCACATATCCAATATGACTTGCAGAGGTTAGTGATTTCCCCCCAACATGAATTGCAGAGGATGGGTGATGGTCTTCAACATGACTTTGCAGAGGTTGACAACCTATCTCCAACATGACTAGAAGAGTTTGGTTGTTTCCCCCTAGCATTAATTGCACAGGCTCGGTGCTGGTCTTCAACATGACTTGCAGAGGTCGAAGACCTATATCCAGCATGACTCACATAGGTTGGTGATTTCTTCTTCCTATTCTTTCTCTTTCTATTTAGTTTAGACTTATGGTTACTAGTAACTGGACTTTCACCAGAGAAAGAAGAAGGAGAAGGATAATACTTTGTTGATGAAGAAACATCAACATGATTCCTATGACATAAGGTGCTTAACTAATAAGATTCAAGAGAATTAAGGACATTTGGAATGGTACCCAACCAAGCCAGTAGTCCCACATTCAACCCAAGAATGTACAATGTGGCCATCAAAGGGACACCATCATTTCCAAAGAAAGGAAAAGCATAAGAATCCCCTTGTGAAGTGGTTCCTTGGTTGGTATCGTTAGGAAATTTTTCCATGAATATCTTATGCACAGGTTCCTCCCTTGTGGGATCATTCAAGTCCGTAAAAGTATCACACACTGACTCTAGTGAACCAATGGTATAAAAAACAATGTCTATAAAGAGGCAGCTCCACATTTCTAAGAGAAAGACCGAAAAGTTCTCATGACCGACGGAGTGAGTGGTCTACCACCTTAGGTTAGAGACCCAAATAAATGATTGACTAACTCACTATGGAAAACTAGGGAGAATAGAGCACACCACTAAAATTTCCTAAAGGAAAATCAAGCAGACAACTAACTAGTGGGAAGGACAATTACGCCAATCAACACTAGAGAAAATTACTAGTGCAAGTGCAGCTTGAACACGGAAGCACCCTCCGGGTATACTCTGCAAAGTGTGATTTGAAGTCCACCCTAGGTACTGCAGTATACCCCCGTAGTCACCCATGTAAGTTTGTAAAAATTAGCAACTAGGTTTCCATCTTGTAGTCAGTCACTGGGAAGGTACAATTGACAGTCGGGCTAATTGTTATGGGTAATATAACAAGTCTGAAGCCCTTCAAGGGTACCAAAGGAAATTAGTTCAAAAGAAAACTAAGGATATCGAATGGATTCAAGGTCCATGAGGCTCCATATTCAAATGTGATCGGTGTGATTCCCAAGAAAGACCCTCAATATACAATCCCCATTATGTTCGGTCCAACTTTGGAGGGCTTATCTCCTCTACCTTTCCTTACACAACCTCATGTTTATCCCTTGTGTTAGAGTGGGGTCCCGGCTAACTCTTACGACGCTGGACTTTAGAAACTCCCTATCTTAGACTCCAATGTCTGTTTTAGATGGCCTTGAAGAGTTTCCTCTTCACACATATTTGAAGGCCCTAAAAGCCTAAACTAGTCTGTGAACCCTACAAACAAAAAGTCTAATATATTTTAAGTTAAGTTTTAATTTTAAGGATTGATTTATGTAAAGGATGTGATCGTGCAACTAATGGTGTTTCAAACTCTTGCAAAAAATGAAACTATTAAGAACACTAGCAAAGAAGGATTGTATTTCTTATTTTTCTTTTGAAATGCTTTCAAGGTGAGAAGAAAACACTACCCTATATTAATTATTCTTCTTTTTTAAATAACAATGCAAAGCAAATGCAAAGAAAGAAAGAGAACTAACTAGCATAAAAACTAGGTTTCTTATATTTTCTTCCAATCAAAGTAGAACTAACAAAATATGCTAAAAGAAACTAATGAATACACGATGAGGGAGATTTCTTTTTTAAAATACAACTCAGTTTTCTTAAAAATTCAAGATAAAAATAAGCCGAAAAAACTAGGAAACACACAGAGACAAGAGGATTTCTTTTTGTTTGTTTTTGTTTTGTTTTGTTTTGTTTTTTCAAAGCAAAGACAGGATACAAAGCGAAAAGAATCCAAGATTGACTCAGACCCTATACCAACTGTGTAAACACATGGACTCAATAGAAACCAAAGGAGGATCTAAAACCTGAAAATTCACTCTAAACCTCTAGGGAAAGTAAAATAAAACCAAGAAAACAAGTCGAAAACGAATCTTTAACCCAAGCAAAGGCCAAAAACAAAGACTCTGTAAGGTCTAAGAAATCCTTGGGAAGCCTAAACTTCTGTCAGGAAAGAGAAAGACCTCTCTTTTTTTAAAAAACACTTTCAAGACACAGAGGAGCATGTTGTTGCACCATCAGCCTGAATATGTGCGCGGGATGTCTACTATGCATATTGCGTATGCACGTGAGCTGAGTCAAAGAAGGTTCCATACAACTCTAGGATTTCTCAAAAAAATAAAAATACAAGGCAAACTGACTAGGCAGGGAAAAATGGTAGGCACCTTGCAGGTGACCAGAGACCGTTAAAAGACCCAGTGAACTTGATAAAACTCATAAGGCAATAAAGAAGCCAATAAAAACCCAAAGCCTCCCTCTAAAACCTTAGAGAGATTCCCCAGTGGATTCACCAATTCTAATAGCCGAAAAATCCCCCTATAACTATACCAGGGTTATAAGTATAGACAGAGCTATGAACTCCCTTAAAAGAAAATCTAGTTCCTAAACTACCCCAAACACTTCAAAAAGATGAACAGAAATAAATAGGAAAATGGATCAGAAGTAGTACCTTTAGTCCAATGTTCGATGTGGACCACCTCTAGCTTTGTATCTTCCAATGCAGCAAGTCTCATCCCAAAGTTGACCTGCAAAATTACTTAGGCAAACAATGCTACAAATATTCTATTTCTACTCATCAATTAGGGTTAGATATAAATCATTATGCATAAAACTCATAATGGGTTGCAAATACTTGGGAAAGGAGGGAATTTGGAAAAGGGATTTGGACAGAGTTTCACTGTTCTAATGCTTGATGTTGGAATGAGACCCCAAGACCTCCTTTTATATGAAAAAGGATATTTATTTGGTTTGGGGATGGGCTATAGTAGGTGAATTGGTTTGGAAACCCTCGATAGCCCATAAACTCCGTTGAATTCCTTGCAACTTTTTATTTTTTGCAACTTTTGAAGGTAAACGCAAGTTCTTTAGTGTGCAGCTAGTGTATGTACATGGGATGTCTAACATGCAAAAAACATATTTACATTGGTAGTAGTGCAGTAGGGCACGTACATACTCCAAAAAATGGTTTTTTAAATAGAGCTTCTCAACAAAGAATTGGAAAATTGTGAAAGTAGAAAGGCCAATGTCATGTATGCATAAGTGGGGCATTTTAGGGTTATAATAATTATCCTTTAAAGTTCCTATGAATACATAAATAAGGTGTTCATATGGAATATTCGTTACCTTTATATTCAGTATTTGGAAGTTCTCAATGTGGTCCACAATGCAACCCTTTTTCTTGAGATTTATCAATTGGCTAAAGAAGGTATTTCTCCTTGTATCCTCATAGTGTGCTATCATTTCTTCCATGAAAATTGCCCAAGTGACAAGTGATTTGAGAGAACAAAGCCATCGATACCACAAAAATTGATTAGGTTGTAAATATAAAGAAGCAATTTGTACCTTTTGTGTATGTGGCACATCACGTAAATAAAAGAATTGCTCCATCTGAAGTATCCATGTGATTGGATCCTTGCCATCAAACTTCCTCATATCAATCTTAGGAAAGTGGTTGGTATTCAACCAAAAGTTGGAGTTTCTCCAGTCTTGATTCATATTCCTTGTGTCCTCATCATGAATTTCATGGAATACTTTTTCACTTTCAGGTGGCCTCTCTATAAGAATAAGTACTCAACGCCTTGAGAAAGAGATAGTTTTAGATAAAAATCCTCTTTTAAATGGAAACCTCCTTATACACCACATAAATTTCCAAATACAAGATGATTGCAAATGAAGAGGTCTCCTTGGTATATATAGGAGACTAGGAGGTACAACTACAACTAATGGACCCAAGATGACATAAATAAAATAACATTACTAATGTAATATGCACCAATTAAGGGTTAATGTTCCACTATTTATGTGTTAACATTATTTATTATGGAGCATCTTATCATATGGCTAAGGAGAAAGCCATATTTTCTACTCTAAATGAATGTAACACCAAGACAATATTTGTCGGTGATGACATAGCTCTTAGTACTGTAGGATTTAGAACAATTCAGGTATATAATGGTCATTTCAATGATGTATTATGTGTTCCAATTATTTCATGTAACCTTTTATCAGTATATCAAATCACTCATTCAAGTGAAGGTAAAACCATATAGTTTTCACCTCACCAAGTTGTAATCAAGGATCTAAAATATCCTCAGCATGTTCTTGCAACTAGAATTGTTGATGATATTACTAGGTTGTACAAGTTTGACAACTTTGGATCATCATATTTTCCATCATTTTTTTTCTCATAGCAATGACTTGAGCAAACTTTGGCATAAGTGGTTTAGTCATCTAAACTATCACTCATTTCAAAAACTATGTAATCAACAAATGGTGGCTAGTCTTCATCTTGTTTCATGCAGAGATGGAGTTTGTGTCGATTGTGTTCTTGGTAAACATCATCGAGACAATTTTGAAAAAAATGCCTCTTGGAATGCCTCATGGCATGCCTTAGGCCCCTTGCAGCTTGTTCATAGTGACTTGTTTAGTCTACTTTCTTCTCCTTCTTTTTTTGGGTGCAAGTATTTTTTAACTTTCATTGATGACTTTTCCAGACATACATGGGTTTACTTCTTAAAAATTAAGAGAAAAAAAATTGACCAATTTTTGGCCTATAAGGCCCTTGTAGAAAAGTAATCTAAACATAAAATTCAAACATTAAGAATAGATAATGGAGGTGAATATGTGAATAATAATTTTACAATTTATTGCACTACACAAGGCATCCAAATGCAACACATTGTTCCATATACACCACAAAAAAATGGTGTTGCTAAGAGAAATAAATGCACATTAAAAGAAATAACTAATTACATGATACAATCATAAGGGATTAAGTCTAAAGTATTTGGCGGAAACCATCAACTGTGAAAATTACATAGTAAATCACACTCCCACAAAAGCTCTTAAAAATATATCGTAAGAAGCATGGACTAAAATTAACTAGATATAAGTCCCTTCTCTATATTTTACAGTATAACATGGGCTCACGTTCTTGATGAGAAAAGGAAAGCATTGAGGCATAAAATTAAGAAGTGTATATTTGTTGGTTATTTTGAATATGCCAAAGGTTAAAAACTTCTTCAACCACATTGTAATGAAATTATTATTATAGTTGGGTATGTGTTATATTCTTTGCATGTGTGTGTGTGGGCGCATCAAATTCGACAAATACGTCTGACGATCCCTCGTAGTAGTGTTTTTTGTGTCGTGTGATTAGGGAGCTTCCTAGGGAGGTCCTAGGGGGGCCAGGTATGGCCCCTCCTGGTTACGCGCAACACCCCATTTTTTTTTGTCTTGGGTGGTTTTTGTTATTTTTAGCAGATTTTTCTTTTTAACCATTTTCTAAATTAATCTTGGATTAAGGGATTAGGGTTTCGGTATCTATGGAATACCTAAAAACATTGTATATATTGTATGGTGAATGGTGAAATTTGATATAAGGAAATAAGAAAGGTTTTCTCGGTTGAGGGTTTCCGGTATAAATCGTTGTGTACTATGTGAATGAGTCATTGATTAATTTATGTTTTGCTTAAGAATATATATCCATTGATGTACTTCATAGGTTTAAAAATTACATGTGGTATCAGAGCTCATTTTTGGCTTCATAGGGACGCCTTTGTTGTTGAGGGTTTGGCTCGGTCTTGATAGATCAAGCTTATCTTGGTTCTCTGATAAACCTGGGTTTAGTGGTAGCTTTTGCAGTGGTGATTTGAGTGCAGAATGAGGAATGACAAGCTATGAGAAGTTCAACGGTAAAAAAATTGAGCTATGGAAGCTGAAGATGGAGGACCTTCTTGTAGACAAAGAACAATGGATCATTGTGGATCCTGGTACACAGCCTACTAGTACACCATATGCTAGCACACAGGCTATTGGTACACAACCTACTAGTACACAAACTACCAGTACACCAGCTACTGGTATGTTGAAGGAAGATTGGGAGAAGTTGGACATAAGAGAAAGGAGTACTATTCGACTCTGCCTAGAAGATTCGATGTTGTTGAATGTGTCAAGAGAATCTACAGCCAAGAAACTATCAGATAAGTTGGGGAATTTGTATCAATCAAAGTCCCTAGTAAACAAGTTATTTCTTCGAAAGAAGTTGTATCATCTTAGGATGGAAGATGGAGATTCTATGACAAAACATCTAAATTCCTTTAATACTCTGGTAAGTCAACTTGTCTCTGTTAACATTACGATTTCATAAGAAGATAAGTGTATTACTTTGTTAT
>JASDQU010309557.1:79331-93905 GCA_032191745.1 Picea mariana
TATCTAAAGAGGGCTTCAGGAAATCTAGGCCGATCCGTACATAGGTGCTATCTGATGCGCTACCACTCGAAGGGGTACCAACAGGGGTTACAAGGGTGGCCAACAGATGTGCGCTTAAGAACCACTTGTATTTCCTACGTGTATGAATCCCTCAACCGCGGGTTTATGCGTGTAACAACAGATCTCTGTGGCTTAAAGACGCCATAATACGTCTCTACCTTGAAAAAAAAATACCCACAATTTCTGCCAAGGAAAGTGCTCTGATACCACTTGCAAGATACCATATATATAAAATATGCAAAACATAAATGAAATGCTAGAAATGACAGAATAACAGTAAAATATCTAGCATAATCTTCACAATACACAGAAATGATATACGAAATAGCAACAGAAATAGCACTTTGAATCAGATAGCAATGTTCACAGGCCTCTTCAAGGGGGCAACCTCCAGTCGAGCAGGGCTCTGTTACATTAATCTCCAAGCTAGGGTTTTCATACCCTCGACTCTTATTTATACTAAATATGTCTATTAAGAGAAGCATCTAGAGGAAGATCCTTCTAGAAGCGGAAGCTTCTATTAGGTCTTCTTACATCCGCCTTATTCTGTTTTATTGAAAGGTCTTATTAATGTTGACCTTTATTACATCTGAATACATTGATCTACCTATGTGCGGGTTAGGACCTTAACACCTCCAGTCACCGTGCAGGTGGTGGAAGCCATGACAGAGAAGAGAAACCAATCTACGGAGCAATGTCAACATATAACAAAGATGTATCAAGCATTGGCACAAGAAGTAAAAATATGTAGGAGTCTGTGAGTGAATCGGGATGAGTCACGATGTCAATGTTGGGGGCTTGTTGGTGCAAGCCAATTTTGGGAAGAAATCAAGGAAGTTTTGAAGGAATCAAGGCAATTCCAGAAAACAAGGGAGCACATTGGAAACAGAGGAAAAGCAACACCGAAAAAAAAGTAAAAGGAGCACCGAGAAAAGAGGTTACAATGTGGAAAATTTGTTGTGGAGCAGTTGGAAAGAGGAAAATCACTAACTTGGAGTAAAGGTTGGATTGAGGACCAACTGAGATTAAGTCAAGGAGAAAAGTAGAAAAAAATAATCCGCTTAGGGTTAGAGTTTTTGTAAGGGATTTGTCCCAATTTTTTATAAGTAGAATGTATTAGGAAGATGAGGCATTGGTCTTGTGGAGAGACTTTGTGATCTGTGGATATCGAATGTAATGGTGGAAGGATTGTACAATGCACAACACTAGATTTTGAAAGAACATGAATAAAGAGTAGAAGTGACAAATATTTTTGTACGTAGCCCCAGGGGGGTGAATCATGGTATATATGTGTTTTTTTTTAACGTATGCAATTTTTTTTAATGTGTTTACTTTATTAATTTTATAATGAACATGTTAAATGATAAAGGAAACAACAATGTGCACTAAGAATGAACTACCCCCAGATGGGGTGTCACCAGGTAGCATGCGTGAACAAGCCACGGGGAGCCCAACTGGCCAGACAGCTAGCCAGTTGGCACCTGATGGTTTCTGCTCCCCAAGCACATCCCATCACCCCCTCAACACGTCACCTCACGCTTCAAGTTTTATCATCGCCACCCTTCAGAACCCTCACACAGGGAGCCCGTCACACGAGTTGGAGGATCTACAGAGTGAGAACGCCCATGGAAATGGGAAAGTCACCTCACTGATCACCTCTGAAACCCAATCATGGCACCCATATCGTCGAGCTCAGGATCATTCTCCCTCCATCACCTCCCATCACTATCCCTCTTCCTCTCTAGAATGTTTTGGTCATTCAGCTCTACATCTCCATCCTCCTGACAACGACACCCCCTATGCCATGCCTAAGAGGAAAATCCAGGTGAGGAACAACTTGGTACATGGCTAGGGGAAAGAAAATGCCCAATTCTGACCACCCCATGGAAAACACAATGCCTTCTTCTAAGCTTCCTCTAGATATCGACATTCTCCCTGTCTTGGCACCCATCATGGTTCCTACTCCCGTAGAGCCATAGCTTGAAGTCACCTAGGACCTGTCGCTGCTCTCAAATCCGTATGGTTGTTGGGTAGAATGGTTTGATGCCTTGGGGAATTCTCTGGGCTATGCACCCCCCACCCTCTCCACCTCATCGACCACCTCCCCCTTTCTCCCTGCCTCGCCACCCCTTTGAATCCACCTCCATTCCCCCCCCTTTCCTTCCACCTTGTCCAACTCCCTCACTCGTTCTACCTGTAGCAAATGTGCTAACCGGGAGGAGATTATAAAATCACTACGCAAATTGGCTGAGGAACAACAGGACATCAAATCCACCCTCAGGGACCTGTAGACAAAATACATAGAGTGATGGAGCAGAGTGAACAACTTGGTTCTCTTCCTCCAAGATCTCCAGCAGGAAATCACTGAATGAGACAAGGGCAAGCTGAAGAAAACCCAGGTCTTAGCAGACCCAACTTATGGTCCAGGTCTCTAAAACTTTCTCTTGTTGTCATTTTTAATCTTTGTTTTTAAGTTAGATTTGTTTATGCACAGATAGTCCTCTCTATTTAGATTAGATTTCAGACAACTTATCACCCTACGTGGCATAGTCAATTTCCTTTGCATGGACAACTTTGTTTTATTTTGTACAAGTGTCACTATATTTATTTTTGGACTAGGGCCAATAGTGGTTTCCCAGCTGGGCACTGTTGACACCTATGATAGTCAGCTTGTAACTTTTTCTAGAAGTCTCTAATATATTAACTAACTTACAAAAAAAAAGAATGAACTAATGGAATCTGCATAATAGCACTAGATGAATGAATGTCATAGATAGTGTTTATATCTGAAGCTTATGGTACAGTAGATGAATACCTATCATGGAATACATGTTGCTATAATGATTAATGAAGTATGTTGGTCATATACTGTGTCGTTGGTAAGATTTATACTTAGCATAATATATGGGTATTAAAGGGTTAGTAGTTGAGTGGATATAATGCCTCTGTGAGAGACACACATCCCATCCCAAGGTTGCAGACATCTGATTCATGCGACCACCCATAGAACACATCTCGGGTGAGACTGCACAATGCAATTTGTGCAATGTGTTTCCTTCTAATATCCATAGGGGTCGATGGTAGAAGGGAAGTTAGTAATCTTATAGTTATAATCTGGGTTAGCCTGTAGTAAAACCAACAGATCATATAGACATGTTCATACAAACTGGGAGACGTATATGGGATGTTGGTTATGTCACTTTTTATAAAGATCCCATTTATGAAATTGAGGGTATCTCTCAGGAAAAGGGGGTTGAGGTATCATCTTTATAAGAGTGGTATTCAAGCATATATAACTCATATTTTTTGGATCCTGGTGATGATATGATATTAGACTTGTTTTGTCCATTCAAGGATGACCCGACGCAACTTTTTTATGATGATTTTCGGCCATCCCTCGGGAGTTGTGATGCATATCCTTTTGAGGATTTCCTATGAGGAATTTCAGCCGCCTTCATCCTTGATTTTATATGAGAAAGATGATGTGTCCATCCCAAAGAAGTCAAATTCTCACTCTATAAAGAGAAATTATTTTCATCTTGGGAATTTATACAAGGATTCACAGATGAAGAGCCCACATTTTTCTTTCTCTAAACTTGAGCATGTCCCTTACCTTTGTACTTATTCTCAGGGAAATCATGAGGTCTTATTTGGATATATTTTCTCTTCTCAGCCTTTAGGAAGCAGTGATCATACTAGCAGGGATGAAGATGAGCCATCATCAACATATGATAGACCTCTTCAAAGATGGATTGATCAGGCTTGTGGTTTCACTTTCATGAAGGATAACCAAGCTAATGGCTTCTCCTTCCAGCAATATTTCCTCCCTCACACCCATATCCATGATATTTATTACATGATTGATTATATATCTATTTATGCTCATGATCATTTCGTGCTTGAATTATCTTTTTTTTTTTAACATAATTAATCAGAGGGAGAAATACTTTGATGGGATGATCAATTCATTTCATTGGTTGTATGAATTCCCCTGACATCACATATCACTTTATCTTTAGTTCCCTAAGGCCCCGAGTAAGTAAGTAGGTCATATTTCTTTCCTTGCATTTGCATATTGATTGCTCATGTTAGTTTAGTTGCATTTCATGTTTGATTTTTCAGTTTGCTTTACTTGCATTATTGATTTTCATCATATATATGAAAAAATGCTAAAACTTTTATTTTCTAGATTAGTTGTCATTTTCTTTGGTTTTTTATTATATGGATAAACGATGAGAAAAGTTATCCTGCTATTGACGAGTTTGTTGTCTTAGTGTGTGTAGGCATAGGCCTACCAGGAGATGTTTCATTTCTCATGCACTCTACAATGAGAACATGTCCCCAGGTAGGAGCTAGATGTTATCCCCAACTTCTAGGGATAACTAAGGAAGAAATTTCTCAAGGCCCTCAGGTTCCATACATGGAGTGCCAAGAGACCACATGACTAGTAGTGTATACTTGCACATATGGAAACATGCTCTATCACCACACTTTGGATCCATCGCCAGAACATCCACCACACCAACTAGCGTCTGGAAGGAATTTGGGTCTTTCTCCATGCAGTACAGNCCATGCAGTACAAGTCAGGTATTGGGGTAGGTAATCACCCTAATATTTGAGGCATTTAAGAATGTTGTATTGAAGATTATTTTGATTATAGAACTCCTTCTTGGACATTATGATTTTGACCATGTTTCACCTTGGTGAGTGTCATTGATTTCCTAGTAAGTGGCCAGCCTTTGGGGAACGGGTGCAAATGGGGGTCCCCATTCCCAACCATACTTATCAATTTCCTCTCATCACATTCCCATCACTTTCCCTCTTCTAGGCCCTCTATATTTAGTGACCCAAGAAGGTGTTGAACCCCTTTTGTGCTTCCCCTCAATTTCTTTTCCCTGTTTTCTTTTCTTACCTCTTCTCTTCCCCTTCTATAATTTTCCTTCCTGAATCTCTCATATCCCCCTCTCTTTATTTTGTAAATGTTTTGAACCTACATAGAAAATATCTAGCTAGCAAATGACATACACAGTTTGCAAAGAAAATAGGAGAAAAGAGAAAACAAGAGAGAAAGAATGGAATATTTCTCATAAATGAAATGAATGAATGATATTTTACACATGATATACTTTGTATAACTTAACTAATGTGCACTGGAGGAGAATCCAATGTGCCATAGTGGTGGTTTAGAGTGATCTGGACACATACCAACAATTACGGGAGTAAACTGCCACCTATTCTAGTCTCTTAGGCAGTTATGGGAGTGAATTGACACATAGTCTGAGTTAACTAGTCTCTCAGTCCTTAGTTAACTGACTAAAATAGAGTGAAGTCAAGAGGAGATCAGGGAATCATGAGTAATGTAATAGTCTGGTGATAATTCCAAGGATAATGTACATTAGTTGGTTATGATCCCAATGTTGCATGGTGACAATCCCAATGTGGCATCTAGACTCCACTCAAATGATCAAGATGAAGTGTGAACTAAAGATAATATTATCCTAGAGAAATATTCTCCCTAAACTATAGGAGAATTAATAATGACTAATAAACATAGGGAAAACCTAAAGAAAAAAAATTCCTAGGTGTGTGTGAGGTATCTCCAACACCCTCCCTGAACATCATTATGGTGAAAATAAAGAATCAGTCCCGGAAATGAGGCCATCTTAGGTACCCAAATACAACATATACACTGAAATAAATGAGGAAAGAGGGAAAACCTCATGGGAAAACCCCCCCTCAAGGTACAATGCATGTAAAAATAAGAACTTCCAGTTGCCAGGAAACTGTGTCCGTCACTCCGATACAACTGTGCAGAGAATGGAAGTTATGCTCAGTGAAGGTGATGCAACACCACTACCTCAGCACGTTCTACACAACCTCCTGGTCTAAGGATCATTCTTAATCTCCCCTTTTGAGTCTGATTGACTCTTTGATTCCCCATAGGAATCCTCAACACACAAGTGTCTATCCATGGGTCCTTATTAGGATTTACGCTTGTGTGAACAAGCACTAAGCACCAACTCCCATCCACGTGACCAATTGATGTGAACACACACTCCACCAAAAAGGTATATCAGGTTTCTTGACTTTGCAACACCCAGTATGAATTTCCCTAACTTTTACAATCCATGAAACCCCAAAAGGCTAATGGGTCCTTTGATTCCTCCCTTGAATTTCTTGACATGACCCTCGACTGTGACCTGGGGCCAAATCTTTTGACACTTCAGGATTTCACGTACCGACCATTTGTAATGAAACAACACCTTTCACTGATAGCCGAAATCCCGATAATTCCTCATCACGATCGATGGCTATGGGATTCCCGTGATCTGACCATCCTAATTCTATCAATACCTCACGAATCATGAGTTCACGACTCTCAAATCCAAGTCACAACGTCCTCCATGCCCTGACTTCCGAAACGGTGAATCCAAGCACTCAATCAAGGACCCTTTTTGATCTGGATCCAACAGCCACTCTATCCCTCCTGAACTTATGAGTGTTGAGAGACACACAGCCTTAATCTCCCCGCTGGTCTGTAAGATCCCAAAGACTTCTTCCCAATTACTTTGGTGTCTTCTTTTCCTGAACTTAACTTCTGTGAGGTGACTTCAGGCTTCGTTCTTCCCTTGAATTCTTTGAAGTATCTATCCTTCCTGAGCATGACCTCTCTATGAGTTCAAGGCTTCAAAATGATTCTTGCGTGCACTCCTTGCAGCATTCACAATAACCTCTGGTTATTTGACCCTTCGACTCTATGCACCCCTTGCAACAGTAGTCCTTCAACCTTTCTCCTCGGTTGGTAAAGTCTAAGACTTTCACCAGCCTACACACACCTTGCATGGCATGATGCTACACCTGTACTTCTATTGGTATAAGTTCAATGGTAACCCTCCTGAGATTTTCTGAGATGAAACTCGAAACCTCATCAACGCACTCTTTGCAGACTCTCACTGCACTCCTTGCAGGACTTCTCAGGAAGAGAAACAATTGAAACTCATACTTCTCCCCTCACAGAGTTCATATATTTACCATGAAATCATGAACATACACACACATAGCATTGAAACAGATGCATAACAGAGAATATAGGCAAACTGTAAATATACCATTCAAAAGATAAATACAACAACCATGACACACCATGAAATGGAATCAAAGAATTCTTATATTAATTTCAGTGCTACTGTACATGGCTCATTAGCAACAACTACCTGCTTATACAATACTAAAATCTATGCTCTTTTTCTACAGTCTACAGCTTACAGAATTGATACAATGATACAAGCAAGGGTGTCTCTTACGATTTTTTCCTTCTACCTTACAAACTATCTAATCGGAATTAAAAGCTACAACTACTTTACATTCAATACAAATAAATGCCTCCTTATCCGACAGATGAGAGAAATGCTCAAGATCTGTGTTACAATCTTAAAACATAAATGCAAATACGTCCTTCTAACTATTACATTAATTTTCCTTCATTCAAATTCAAAATGTCTTCAAAATGTGCATTGGTGCATACCCAGTTGTACTTCGCTTTTGTGCTTGCTTCGCTGGCTTGCTTACAATGCTCCTGCATCACACTCCCTTGGCTGAAAAATTCATGAAATCCTATTCATGAGCTCCTATACCATCTGTCCATGTTTCTAGATGTCTTCTTCACTTTCCCAACTGGCATCTTCAATTGGGTGTCCCTTCCATTTTACCAAATATTCAAAATATGTCTTTCTTCAAGTCTTTTTCCCAACTCTTTGGTCAATTATCTTTTCCATCTGCAGCTTTTCAGATACAGGCATCTGTTTGATCCACTGAACTTCTTAGTGATCATGTTCTCCCACTCCATATTCTCTGTAAGGATACAGATCTGCTACGTTGAATATGGGCAAGACACCCACATCATTTGGAAATTCTATCTCATAAGCATTGGCCTCAAATTTCCTCAAAATCTTGCACGACCTTATCTTTTTCATCTTCAAGTTATTATACGTTCCTCTTGGGAATCTCTCTTTCCTCAGGTGAGCTAAGACTAAATCTCCCACTTCAAACTAAAGTTCTCTTCTGTGCTGATCTACTCTGCACTTTGTAATGTCCCCCACCTCTTAGAGAGGTAATGAGGAGACTCAGTGGCCTAGGCACCCCCACTAGGTCATAGTCTCACACTGAAGGGAGGAAAAAGTCAAGAAGTTAAAAGTTATATTTTTAAGTTGACTTAATAAAGGAAAAGGAAAGGAGTAAAAGATAACTCAACAGAAGAATAGAAGATTAACCCTGGGAGTTAACCTAACTNAGGGAGGAAAAAGTCAAGAAGTTAAAAGTTATATTTTTAAGTTGACTTAAGAAAGGAAAAGGAAAGGAGTAAACGATAACTCAACAGAAGAATAGAAGATTAACCCTGGGAGTTAACCTAACTCAACAGAGAATTAGAAGGAAAAGTATAAGTAAGAGGATGGGGTGCACCTATTACTCATTCTGGTTTTGGATTAGCATTTGCTATTGCTCTTGAGCATTCAGTTTGGGGGTTTTGCTGTACAAACCCTTGGGGGAAACTCAATGGTAAAATATCCACTCACCTTGTTCCACAGCTTGGTCTCGGGGATGAAAGACTCCTCCACACCATTCTAGTCTCAGGGCCAGTTTATCGAGGGAGGTTCGATCCAGCTTATCCTGAGGGCCTAGGGCCATTCCGACAGTTGGGTTTTGTTTGTAGGGGCAGGACCATCAGTTTGAGGGATTTTCTAGAGGGTTATCATCATTCTATATTTTTCTGCAGATTGGGATGTCGTGGAGCCATAGGGGACGTCCTGTGATTCAGTAAAACTTAGATCTAGGGAGACCTGCTTGACATCTGAGCCTGAAACTTCTCCCACAGGATTCTCATAGCCCTATCTATATTCTTGGAGAGTTTCAGAGCATTTCGATGCCTCCTTCATCAGGGCCGAACTAGCTACGGTTTCAGTCATCTAGTGGGGCACACCATTCAGTGAAGAATTCAGATCTACGGGGTTTGAGAGTGGATTTGGGAATTTGAACATCTAGGTTTTCCTTACAGTTGCCCAATCTATCATTTGGCATATTTCTCAGGATGATTGGACACTTTTTGTAGCAGGGCAGAATTATTCAGGGCTTCAACATTCTAGCAGGACGTGGCACTTTCCAGCTTGGAGGTTTAGCATTAATGCAACTCAGATCTGCTTGATTTAGTCTTCACTGTATATCCATCTTTTGGAGGCTTATTTTGTATTGTCGGGAGCATTTTGTAGCAGCTCATATCTATTGCTTGCACGGCCATCTGAGGTTTATGCTAGATCGGCCATCTATTGTATTGATCTTACATTGCTCATAATAAAAAGGTCAGATCTTTGATTGTGCTTCTACATCTTGAATATATTGTGATCTCCATGTGTTGATGAATCTTGTATGCACTTAATAACTCAATAGATTAGTAGTAGTTAGTGATTCCAAGAAATAATTTGGTTTGGGATCATTACAGATAATATGGACCTATAACAATCTATGAAGAACCGTAATTACAATATCAGTGGCTACATCAATCTGAGACTTGACCATATTAACACATAAACGTTCACCTTCATGTGTCGAGGGGTTTTTAATCACACTTGACACATTTCCAGTGCTAGAGGACCCTAAAGTCATGTGTTTATTATGTGGAAATGGATTGGTCAGCACAATGGGTGGTTTTGATAAGAGTCTCGAGGCTTCCTCGATTTTGGGGCATAGGTGGGTAAGGTGATCATCTTTACAAATTTTACAAGGAAACTTCACCTTCCATTTTTATTTATTTCCCTCACCATCATTTTTATTCGATATATCATTGTTAGCATCATCCTTGGATTTCTTATTATTTTTCCCACCCATGCGATTATCACCTCATCCTTTATTTCTATTTCCTCCTGGTTTCTAGTTACCATTTGGGTTGGCCAACGACTATAAAAAATGCACATCCATTGACCCAGTGGGAGTGGATGAAGAAGTTGAAGCTTCTCCTGCTACAAGATGGATTAGAGATCAATCCTTCAAATGGTTCTTCACCGATTCTATAGACTTAGCATTTGAAAAGCCTATAAATTCCATTAGCATGAGGCCCAGGATTTTGTCTATGGTCATAATTCTATCAGGGTGTGATAGGAAGAATTTCATACAACATCCCAGATTGAGTATATATGAGGTAAAGTTGTTGGGATTTGAAAATATAGTCTTCCTCATATGTTACTCCGAATGTAGAAACATCCTTCGAAATATAAGGCAATAATTTCTTACGGAACCACTCCAATAGAAACTATGGAGGAATGTAGTCTTTAATAAACCTCTTCTGTCTACGCCATTCTTGGATATGGTCAAAAATATTTTTGGCCTTATCTTGGCGGAAGGACGAAAAAAATTCTATGTTGACATCATAACAAACCAATAACTGGAAGTGGTTGAGAAAGACCAAAATCATCTGATTAAAGTTTCTGTATGTTCCCCCTTGTAGATAAATGTACCATTTCACGGAAACCCCTATGAGGGTGCTTTGAAATAGTCTCAAATGAATAGAATCATCATTAATGGAATTGGATGAGCACCAAAGATGAAAATTATTAGCATGATCACCTGGATCCTTTCTAGTCTTTCCCTCGAATTTTGGAATGTCCGAAGGAAGCTTGGTGGGGATGGGGGGCCATGACAGATAGTGATGCACCGGTTCATTCAGTAATCTTGACAAATATGGAAGATTAAGAATGGACAGAATAGGGAGTTGGGGTTGTGGCATTTGAGCCCATGCTCCTAGGAAAGATTGGTGTTGAGGGATTACAGGCCATCCAAGGTTATGGTATATACCATCGCCCTATTCGATAGGGTAATATCCTCCTCCAAAATATTTCATAAGAGGTTGTATGGGCCCCATACATTCAAGGGCGGCATAGTGATGGTTATAAATGTTTTCCCCAGTTGGAGGAGCTCTAGCCTGGGTTTACCATAGTCTGAAACCAACTCCCTCTCGGTGGAAATCCAGAGGATATAGATGGATTTTTCATAAAAAATGTGTTTGTCCTAATTGGCATGGAGAAATAAGGGGGAAAGGATGTAATATAGGAACTGGCTTGTCTACCTGGTTGATTAATCCATCCAAGAGCATTGAGACTGGGATTAGACCTGAAAGAAAAATGAGGCTGGCCTCCTACGGTAGGATTTGCTTAGGGGTATGACCTCAACCAAAAGAGAGGAGTATGTGGAGGAGCCATGCCCCCAGGTCCAAAACTAGGATTTTCATTTTTGGGTATCTGTTATATTCTTGGCATGTGTGTGTGTGGGTGTGTCAGATTCAACAACTACGTCTGACGATAACTTGTAGTAGTGTTATTTGTGTTGTGTGTGCCAGGCACTTCCTAGGGGGGTCCCACGGGGGGATAAGTATGGCCCCCCTTGGTTACGCACAACATTCAGCAATGGGCGGTAGCCTAGGGCAGTGCCCCAAAAATTGTTTTTGGGCAGTTTTTGCTATGTTTAGCGGATTTTGTTATGTTTAGTGGTTTTCTAAATTAATCCCGGATTCTGGGATTATGGTTTTGGTATCTACGGAATACCTAAAAACATTTTATATATTGTATGGTGAATGGTGAAATTCGATATAATGAAATAAGAAAGGTTTTCCTAGTTGAGGGTTTCTGGTATAAATATCTGTATACTATGTGAATGAGCCATTGATTAATTTATGTTTTTCTTAAGAATCTATATGCATTTATGTACTTCATAGTTTTGAAACATACATGTGGTATCAGGGCTTGTTTTTGGCTTCAAAGGGATGTCGTTGTTGTTAAGTTTTTGGCTTAGTCTTGATAGATCAAGTTTATCTTGGGTCTGTGATAAACTTGGGTTTAGTGGGAGATTTTGCAGTGGTGATTTGAGTGCAGAAAAAGGAATGGAAATCTCTTCTATAATTGAGATATAGAAGTTCAACAGTAAAAACTTTGAGCTATGGAAGCTGAAGATGGAGGATATTCTTGTAGACAAAGAACAATGGATCGTTGTGGATATTGGTACACAGCCTACTCGTACAGTGTCTACTAGCACATAGGATACTGGTACACAACCTACTAGTACAAAAACTATCAGTACACCACCTACTAGTATGTCGAAGGAAGATTGGGAGAAGTTGGACAGAAGAGAAAGGAGTATTATTCGACTCTGCCTAGCATATTCAGTGTTGTTGAATGTCTCAAGAGAATCTACAGCCAAGGAACTATGGGATAAGTTGGGGAATTTGTATCAATCAAATTCGTTGGTAAACAAGTTGTTTATTCGAAAGAAGCAGTATCATCTTAGGATGGAAGATGGAGATTCTGTGACAGAACATCTAAATGCCTTTAATACTCTAGTAAGTCAACTTGTCTTTGTTAATATTACGATTGTAGAAGAAGATAACTGTATTACTTTGTTATATTCTTTTCTAGAATCTTTGGATAATCTAGTTGTAGCAATAGGTAGCACCACTCAATCTACATTGAAGTATGAGGATGTAGTTGCATCCTTGTTATCTGAAGAGATGAGGCAGAAAATCATGGATGGCCATAGCACAAATGCTTTATTTGTAAGAGGTCGTAACCAAGATAGGAATCATCGTAAGTCTTCGGGGGAGAGATCTAAATCTATATGTAGATCTAATTCTCCAAGAAAATCTTTGAGGAAATGCTAGAAGTGTGGTAAAACAGGGCATTATAAGAAAGATTGCAAGTCTAAGAAGGTTGAAAAATGAAAGGGATCTGATAGTACCTCTTCCACAGAGGTGAAAACCTCCACTAAAGAAGGAGGTGATGTTTACCTAGCATCTACAGGTACACATGCATACCATGATGTATGGTTGATCGACTCAGGTGCATCATACCACATGACTCCTCAAAGGGAGTGGTTCTCTGAATATGAAAAATATGATGGTGGTGATGTATTCCTAGGAGATGACTCGACAACAAAAATCATGGGACATGGAAGGGTTAAGTTGCTACTAAAATATGGAAGGACTAGAACACTTCCTGGGGTTCTTCACATTCCAAAACTAGCCAGGAGCCTAATATTTGTAAGCAAGTTGGATGATGCAAGAGTGAATACTATATTTGGAAAGAACACTTGCAAGATGGTACAAGGAGAAATGGTGTTGATGAGGGGAGTTCAGTGTGGAAATTTGTACAAGTTGTTGGGAAGCACTTATACTAATGGGTATAACAGTTCTGTTGTCCTTGAGTAGAGAAATGAAGGAGACAAGATCAATACTATCCCAGAAAAGAAGACCATGATGTGGCATAAAAGACTGGGGCATATTGGAGAAAAGGGCCTTCGAACACTACACGATAAAGGTATAGTTGAAGGTATGGCTAATTTCACTCTGGATTTTGATTTTTGTGAACATTGCATATATGGTAAACATAATCGAGTAAGATTCCCATCTAGTTCTACAAGAGAAAAGGGGATCTTAGAGTCGATACACAGTGATGTGTTTGGACCTGTGCATGTTCCATCATTAGGTAAGTCTGTGTATTATGTTTCATTCATAGATGATTTCTCAAGGAACACATGGATTTATTTTCTTAGAAAGAAATCTGAGGTATTTGATAAATTTAAAGAGTTTAAGGATCTGGTAGAAAATTAGACAAAGAAGAAAATAAAGGTATTGAGAACAGATAATGGTGGAGAATTCTACGGAAATGAATTTGAATAATTCTGTAAGAAGTGTGGTATAGAAAGGAATAAGACTACTCCATACACTCCTCAACAGAATGGAGTTGCAGAAAGGATGAACAGGACACTGATGGAAAAATCAAGGAGCATGCTCAGCGGTGTTGAGTTATGACAGGAATTTTGGGCAGAGGCAATGGGTACATCATGTTACCTGGTCAATCGATCACCGTCATCAATGTTGGATGATAAAACTGCACACTAGGTATGGATTGGAAAGAAACCCTCTCTTGACCATATTATAGTGTTTGGTTGTGATGCTTATGTACATGTTCCAAAGGAAAATAGGAGTAAGCTGGATAAAAAGGCTGAAAAGTGTATCTTTATTGGTTATAAATGTGGTGTGAAAGGTTATAAGCTTTGGAACCCATAAACCAAGAAGATTGTTTACAGTTGAGATGTTGTTTTTGGAGAGGTAAAATATGTTTCCAAATAGGAATTCCTACCAAGGCCAAAACAACCTGAGAAAAAAGAGCTAGAGTTGGATGATGAAAAATATGAATCATATGAAGAAGATGAAGTAATAGCAGAAGAAGAAGAACCTCATACCCCAATATTGAGGAGATCAATGAGATAAAGAAGGAAACTAGAAAGATATAGTCCACCTAATTTTTGTTCCAATTTTTCTTTATCTATTACTGATGATGATCCCAAAATTGTCAAGGAAGCAATGAATTCAGAGGATAGTAAACTATGGAAAAAGGTCATGGTTGAAGAAATGGATGCCTTGGATAAGAATGAGGCATGGGATATTGTTGAGTGTCCAGCTGGAAGAAAATATGT
>JASDQU010309557.1:95349-117733 GCA_032191745.1 Picea mariana
TGGTGAGATTTTTTCTTCTGTTGCTAAGTTAACTTCTATTAGATTTCTTTTATCTATTGCTACTGCTTTTGATCTTGAAGTGGAACAGATGGATGTGAAGACAACATTCCTACATGGGGACATGGAAGAAGAAATCTACAAGAAGTAGCCAGAAGGCTTTGTAGTGAAGGGAAGTAAAGAGCTGGTCTGTAAGCTAAAGAAGTCACTATATGGTCTAAAGAAAGCATCTAGGATGTGGTACCAAAATTTTGATACATACATCCTTGGATTGGGATTTGTGAGAAGCAGGGCTGATCACTGTGTATATTCCAAGAATGTTGGTATCACGTCATTTATGTAATGTTGTATGTTGATGACATGTTGGTAGGAAATAACATGGATGTTATCAAGGAGGTGAAATCACATCTATCCTCCAAATTTGACATGAAGGATCTCAGTGATGCTAACTTCATTCTGCAAATGGAAATTAAAAGAGATCATGCTAACAGGAAACTTCGATTGAATCAAAGAAAATATGTTGAGACGATATTGCAGAGGTTTAATATGGATGGAAGTCAACCGGTCAAGTTTCCTATTCCTATAGGTGTAAATTTATTTGCAGATCAATGTCCCAAGACATAGGAAGAAGAAAAGGACATGTCCCATGTTCTATATGCCAGTGCAGTTGGAAGTTTGATGTATGCAATGGTCTGTACTAGACCAGACATTGCACATGAAGTGGGAGTTTTGAGCAGGTATATGTCAAAACAAGGGAAGGAGCATTGGATAGTAGTAAAGAGGTTCTTTAGGTATTTGCGTGGCACTACCAATTAGGGATTGTGCTACCAAGGAAGACGAGGATTGGATAGAGTGGTGGAAATACATGGCTTTGTTGATGCAAACTAGGCTGGAGATCTGGATCACAGAAGATATACAAGTGGGTATTTGTTTAACCTATTTGGAGGAGAAATCAGTTGGATGAGAAAAATACAAGTTGTAGTGGCAGTCTTAACTACAAAAGTTGAATATATGGTCACCACTCATGCAAGAAAGGAAGAAGTATGGTTATAGAGATTGTGTTTGGGAATTGGGTTGTTACAACAAGTAGTGAGATTAGATTGTGATAGTCAGAGTGCAATCTTCCTGGCAAAGAACCCAGCTTATCATTCAAAGACAAATCATATTGATGTTCAGTATCACTTTGTGAGAGACATGGTTGAGGAAAAGAAGGTGTTACTGGAAAACGTTGACACTTTGAAGAATGTTGCAGATTCATTGACAAAGTCTGTGAGCACAAACAAATTCTTCTGGTGTAGAGTAACAATGGGCATTGATTCCCTGGATTGTTGACTATATATAATCATGTGGACCCCTAGATACAAAGAAAATAACAAGTGGGATAATGTTGGGTATGTGTTATATTATTTTCATGTGTTTGTGTGGGCATGTCAAATTCGACAACTGCATCTGACGATCCCTCATAGTAGTGCTCTTTGTGTCGTCTGTGTTGGGTGCTTCCTAGGGTGGTCATAGGGGGAGATAGGTATGCCCCCCTTAGTTACGCGCAATGTTCGGCAACAGGCGGTAGACTGGGGAAGTGCCCCAAAATATATTTTTTGGGCAGTTTTTTCTATGTTTAGCGGATTTTTCTATTTTAGAGGTTTTCTAAATTAATCCCGAATTATGGGATTAGGGTTTTGGTATCTATAGAATACCTAAAAAAATTGTATATATTGTATGGTGAATGGTGAAATTCGATATAATGAAGTGATAAAGGTTTTCTGAGTTGAGGGTTTCTGGTATAAATCTCTATGTACTATGTGAATGAGCCATTGATTAATTTTTGTTTTGCTTAAGAATCTATATTCATTGTTGTACTTCACAAGTTTAAAACTTACATGCATTAGTCGTTGGAATGGAGGATGAAATTTGTAACGTCATATTGGGCATACCAAAAGAAAAAGGGTTAGAGACTGAAGGTATGGTATGAGAATTATATCCCAGTGTACCAAAAAGAGACTTGAAAGGGTTCATTATTATGGGTCGAGTAGAAACCACATGTTGGGTAAGAGTAAGGACGTGAACCTCTAGTAATACAACCATTACAACTAAAGGAGTTGAAGGAATCCCACTAACCACAAAAGGTATAGGATTCGGGGGACTCCCCGTGTCATTCAGACTCGACTCAGTACCCATAATTGGATAATCACAAGTCTAGGAGGTGGAGATATATGTACCACGAGTATTAACTTTACGCCTTTTAGAAGGAAACTTTGGTAAAGAATTAAAATGCGGTGGTAACTTCAACAAACGACGAGACCTACATGGAGGTTGGTATTTCTCCACGATGACTTAATAATTGAGATATGAAACCAAATTCTAGGGCCAACTAACAATAAGCGAACACACGAAAATAAAACAAAAAGGCTAAATGCACACAAACAAGATATAGTAGCTAAAAAGGGGCCTCCATCACTAATGTAGGTATGCATTTCCAAAGAGGGGCTTGAGACTCCATTCAAAAGATTGGAGGTATTAGAAATAGTTATAAGGTCCCTCGTGGGATTAACAGCGTAGTCAGTAACATCCCCCCAGAGAGGTAATCCTCCATAAAGGTTGTGTTCTTTTCAACCCTTATCTGACTCAGGGTACCTAGAGAATAACCCCTGCAAGTAACCTATGTGGCTACCTATGTCAAGAAACTAGATCCACCACAATATAACCAATGCACAGGTGAGAAATCATAAGTTTGGTCCACCGTATGGGTAGGGTAACAAAGCCCAAAATCTTGAAAGTATTGTGTAACGTACCCATCCATTCACAAACCATGATACACTACTTAAAAAGGCTACAACACACCCAACCACGAGTAGGCAAGGCACGCTGCAGTCCCAAGACACATTTCTCTGAACTTATATCAAATTCAAAGGACTTCTCATTAATGTTAGAGGCATGAAAATCACATCAATAAGACAAGATCCATGCTTCAACATAAATAAGTAAACAATGTGTCATGCACAACAAATAACCAGCAGACATGAACATTAAAATACATATCTTATATATAATTAAATACACAATGGAATAACATTATACATAAAATACAAAGAGAACTTATCTTTCAAGTAAACATTCACCAACTGACTGCAGACCAAGGACATTCCCCCCAACCATAGACACCATTGTTCATTTACTTTGAACAATAGGTCACCCTCAATCTAGAGCTATGAATCCACAAGGACGAGTCCTGGGACAAATCTAAAAACACACAACAATTTTCTAACCATCTCTTGGTTTTCCCAACCTCACAACAAATCTGAATTTCTAGCTCTATTTCCCCATCAGCCCGTACAACCCAAACAAATGAACACGTTTCTCTGTCATGCAGTCCCTTAGGGTTTCCCACTTCTCTCTAGCGATCCAATGATACTGATCAGGAAATATTCCTATTGGATCTCCAAGGATTCTCAACTATGAACAGTTCTATCCAAACTGGCATCAAGCTCATGCACATGGGCATCCATTCCCTCCTGGAATGATCAGTAAATTATATTACAACCATTTAGCAATGGCTCTCCTCTTCCATCCATTTTTTTCCATGATAACCCCAAGAGCACATGAAATAGACAGAATGAGTGAGGAAAAAGGAAGGAGAAGAAGAACAGAAGAAGAACCAGGGAGAAGAAGACCTAAAAACAACCCCCAAGGGATGTTTTTATAATTACATGAAGACAAGATCCACATGGCCTCCCTCCCAAGAAGCTCTTGTAACCCCTTTTCTTCATAAAATCAATTATGGGTAAATAAAATAATAATAATAATAATACTTAGCCCCCCAAGCCCCCTCTCTCGTGGAATCATAGCCCCCTATCTCTTTTGTCATTGTCCATCTTGCAACCAGTAGCCTATTTTATTAATTTATATGAAGTATTACATTTCATAGGCACTCTGGTCCCTTTTCAACTTTGTTGGCTCACCATCCTAAGTCATAATTACATAATACATTCTTAGTTCACAAGGGATAAAACCAGGATGTTACATCCCCCTCCCCTAATTTTGTGATTGTCCTCAATGCACAAAAACATTCCAATGTTATTAACATTACAAATCCAGGCCCTATGGCCTTAATCCACATAAGAAATCCATCCCAATCTTATACACATAGACACTCTGGCCTAAAATTAAACATGTATACATAGGCATTCTTACCCAAAACATGTATAATGATCTTCAGAATTTATATTCCTAGTAGCAGTTCCAACCAACAAGCTCTCCTTCCCTCACAGTCCTACACAACCCAAAGAACAAAACCCCTTTCTTTGCCATGTATTCCCTCAAGTTGTTCCACTTCTCTCCAGAGCTCCAATGCACTCAGCCAAAAAGTTTTAGAGTTGCGGATTCCATAACTTCAAATGCAACAATTCCATTGGAATTTCTTCATTCCATGTCGTTGTCATTTAGCTCCTCCATCATAACATTATTCCTTCCCCTGATAGCCCGGTACTTTTCTAGATCCTCAATATTCATCATTTTCCTACAACATTTCAAATCAGTGAGCATATCAATTCACAATTGTTACAAGGAAAAACTCTCTATGGCTAGGGGAAAACCACAACAGACGAAAATGATTGCAAAAATCAACTATACTATCAAGTATGTTATATTAACAAATGTGCTAGAAACACAAGATAAAAGGCCTAACTCGTCCATACATTCGATGAAGTCCATCGTTGAGAACTTGACCCAAATAAATATACCCACAACTAGTCCTCAACAACCAAGCAACACAAGCATTTGGTGATAATATATGATGTTAGCACATTCAATAGCATAATCCATTAACATTCATAACAAACATGCCCATGGAATAATAATTCAAATATTTGCAAGATATCAATTGGACTAGAAAATAATATTTCTATTAAGATATAATCAACAGAAGTGAATAAGTTACATACTTCTGTGTCGGCACGATTCTGAACCAAGAAACTGATTTACTTTCGGTTGGGCCTCCACCACTTCAATTCTCCACCAAAGGCAATCTCATGTAAGAGAGACAATGGATTTCTCACTCAATAAGGGAAGATCTTGGGGGCTAAACAATGTTGGAAAATGTTTAACAGGCAGCATGCTTATCATTAATGGAAAGTACAGCAGTGATGATGGCTTGAGTATACCATCAATGATCAACAGGCAAATAAAAGATAAGTCCAGGAAGATTGAATGATCGAAGGCAATGCAACATTGATAAAATGATCGAAGGCCCAAGAAGCATTTATGATCGTTGGATCTCATTCAAAATTCTCGTAAGAACGAGGGCCGTCAGATCAGAATATAGACAAGAAGAGCACTGAACAGGAGGACAGATCTCAGACGTTAGATCCAAGTGCAGTACCCGACCATCGTTGGATCAAGGAGAACTTACACACCTTTTAAAGTATAACAAGGAGAAGCAGGCGTAATCGTGATATGCGAAATCGCAACTTAATCTGAGCCGTCAGATCGAGGTTGAATCTGGACCGTTGATTCCAGTCCATGTCGGAGTTTCGAGGATCGCGATTTGAACATGTCAAAGA
The DNA here is from genome assembly GCA_032191745.1 of Picea mariana. Lineage (NCBI taxonomy): Eukaryota > Viridiplantae > Streptophyta > Pinopsida > Pinales > Pinaceae > Picea > Picea mariana. The sequence continues at coordinate 100,905 of JASDQU010309557.1, forward strand.
TTATTAACATCAGGAATCTCGATATTGCGATATGCGAAATCACGATGTAATCTGAGCCGTCAGATCAAGCTTTGATCTGGACCATTGATTCTAGTTCGTGTCGAAGTTTTGGGGATCGCAACATGGAGTGGCAAGTAAACAATGCAACAAGAATGCCGATTTCGCGATATGAGAAATTGCAATTCAATTGCAGCCGTTGAATGAAGCTCTGATCAGGACCGTTGATCCCATGCCATTTTAGGGTATCGGGGATCGCGACTTGGAGAGTCGAGATGTCTCATCTCCAAACTCACAAAATGCGAAATCACGAAAGCGCCTTATGCATAAGGCTGTGGTCACAGCCCATGGTCACAAGAAGGGAAGGAGTCAGTCCAGATAAGTTCCATTTTGGGGTTTCGGAGATTGTGACTTGGAAAATCAAGATGCCTCATCCCCAGATTCATGAAACGTGAATTTGTGAAAAGTGCTTTTTGCATAGGCGCTTGGTTATGACCATAGTCATATTGGGGAAGGAGCTAGTGTAGAAAAGTTCTGTATCGAAACTTCGGAGATCACGAAATGAAGTGTCGAGACACTCAGCACAGAATTGTTGAATGTCGAAATGTCGAAATGAATGCAAGATCCCATGGATTCAATCCAACGGTGCAGGTGAATTTGAAAAAGATTGGAGGGCTACTATTGCACGACACAGTGAAACTGCTAGTAACCATTGATGGTTTCTACCAAAGGATGCGAAGAGACTTCAGTGTGATTTCCAGAGGAGCTGAAGAGTCACATGGAATCTGCCAGTGGAATGAAGATGATTCATGGAGGAAATTGACAGTTGGATGAGGGTTTGAGCTCGTAACTAAAACAGAAAGGATGAGCTCGACTGTAACAGATAATATGAAGAGTCTCAACTACCAGAGAGAAAAATGAATCTCACCTTAACACCTAGTGATGATAGACAGAGGGGTTGAACTGCCAGGGAAGTTGAAGAGTCGCGATGATGATCACGTAGAGCACTTGAGATGTTGAGGAGATTGGCGTGGTATGAGCATGCAGAAGAATGGAGAATATTGCATGCATAAGATGCACAGAAGCTATATATACACGGTACAGAGAAGAGAAGGGTTGTTGTTGCTATTGGAGTTTATGTGGTTGTTGTCATGGGGAGGATTCAAGTGTGACCAAGGAGGCAGAGCGCAGGAGAAGAGATGCACGCTAGAGGAATGTTTCATCAAAGGGATATGGTGCAGCGAGTATAAAAGGCAGAAGAACAGAAAGTGCAAGGAGCGTGTAGAAGACACTGATGCAGACAGGACAAAGTAGTGTAACATAACAACAACAGGGCTGGTAAGCCATTGAATAATTTTATATCACTGTAATAAGTTTCAGTAACAAAGAATTTATTATTCAAGGTGGTTGGGAGGTGCTAGGGAGGACTAGTGTCCTCAAAGGTTCAAGTGGGTTATTGAACACAGGGAGTTGGTGCTTGCTTCTAGTTGGTGCTAGAGAAACCAGGGAGTTGGTTCTTCCTTCTAGTTGGTGCTAGAGAATCCAGGGGGTTGGTGCTTCCTTCTAGTGGGTGCTAGAGAAAATAGAGAGTCGGTGCTCTCAACAAGTTGTAGCTTGAAAAAACTGAGGTTGTAGCCTCATTATGAGTTGGTGCTCATATGTATGATAATGTAAAGAATGTAACTATTACTTATCATATAAAGAAAAAGAGGTTTTTACCCTAAATGGGTTTCCTCAGGAAATATTTGTCTTTGTGTTTCTCATATATGTGACTGATGTTGAATGTGCCATTGTTTATTTCCCTGCATTATTGTGATTATCATTGAGTGCCTTGTAAAGATTTTAAAAGAAGCATAATTTTTTAAGCACAGTAACAACTGATTCACCCTCCCCCCTCTCAGTTGTCCAACAAACAATGTGTTCAGACTTAGAGGATAAAGGGATGTAGACTCGATGTAAAGTGAATAATTCCTCCATAGTAACTTTGCTCTCAAAGTTGAATTCTTTCTCTTCTTTTCCATAGCTCGGATTTGGCCCATTTATAGCCTTCAAGGGGAACTGAAGGGCCGATTCAGAACGTTTCCAGTATATGGAAGGCCAAGGATCATTGATCCCATGTCATGACATGGAAACTCGACACCATTTTTCATTTTTGGGCACATTTCCTAACGTATGCAGGTTGTAGTGGTGCAACCTATGTATATGCATCATTTATAGTAGGCAAGGTGTGTATATGTGGAAAATTTGTATTTTTAGCTCTGGTATTTGCAAAAGGGGATGACAAGTCTGCATAGGGAATGGAAAAAGGCCTTATGTGCAAGATTGCATGGGGTAAGGTAAATATTTCTATAATAGATGCCCCCTAATGTGTGAGGTCAGAGGACTATCTACGATGACCGAAATACATTATAAACAACCCATAAGTGGAGTAATGGGGACCCAGCTGGAAGAACTAGTTGCTAATTAAAATCTATATTGACTTTGCATACATGGTTGCCAATCTGAATTACATTGCAGATCCATGTGAAAATATACCAAACAACTATCTATGGCCATGAATAGGAAAATACAAATGCGTTTACATGACAAAGGCTATCATAGTCATGAACAAGGCCCAGCAGAACCAGTCTCAAAATCAATCTAAAGATATATGTATACAATGGAGTACAATCTAATATCCCATGATCACTGAAGTCACACAGGTACTGGTCCATGAAAAGGTAGCAACAAATCAGGAAAGTTGTGGCTACAAGCTAATGTCTTCAAGTCTTCTACAGAATCCGACAAAGGTGAAAGTCTACATTGTGTGAATAAAGGAGTTGAGGTCTAACACAATGATACTTCGTTTGATTACCGATCATTGAGGTATATTGTTAACAAACGTGAGACAACCTACCGATGATCAAAGTAGGTATCAAGGCAACAAGTACATTATTACAAGTATGAATAAAGGAGTCGAGGTCGAACACTTGAAGAATCCATTGATCAGGAGACATTGATGTATTTTGAACTATCAATGGTGAGAGAACTTGCCACTAATGACTGCAACCCTCTAGGTACTCATAGGACTCTAGGTATCATTTCCATAATAGATGAGCTAAAGTCTATGGAAGGAGACCCGCTAAAAGGAGATCATTAACTCATCTCTCATAATTCAGCACGAGGTACAAAGCAGAAGCTTGATGTTTTGGAGGAAATCAGATGAAGAACATGATCATGAACCCACAACCCTGTGCCTCTTTTGCATGTGCCAAGTGCAAGCGGTATAGGAAAAAGACCCTATGAATAGAAGACAATGAGGAAAATTGTTGACAAAGGAGAGGAAACCACCAATAAGGCTAATGGAATCCAAGACATTGTAGTAATCCCAATGTGTGAATATATTTCTTGCCGTCAAACACAAGGAAAACCACCTAGTCAACGAGAAATGATGAAATGTTGATTGTTGGGTTCAAGGTTACCTACCAATGAGGAAAGTAGGATCATGGTGCATAATAGGACTACAAAATCATGTGATTCTGAGACAAACTAAGGGTATGCCCAACATGAAAATTCAAAATTTATGAGGAATATCCAACACAAGTTGATAGACATCCTTTGAACAAGAGCATGAGACATATGGAAGACTCTGGCAGCATAGAATCAATGATGAAACCATGAGATGTAGGAGGCATCGATCAAACTCTTTATAGACACTGGAAGAGTAACTAGTCAGGGGAGAAAACTTTCTGTAATGAGCTCAGCTTCCTAAGGCCATGCTAAACACAAAATTATGATGAGAAGTGGACTGAATAACTTTGTGTTATGTTCAAAGGCAACACGATTTCTGCCAATATAAGATAATACTCCCTTCTCGCCCGTCTTTTTTTTTTTTCATAGTCAAATGAATGCTATGATACAAAGGAGGAAATGATTTCCACAAGTAAGAAAAATTGGTTCTAGTAGTAGAACATACCTATGCTCAATGCAAGGAGGTGCATGTCTGATATGGACACTCTAGGGAATTTTCCCTCCTAGGTATAGGGTGTCAACTTGCGAAAAATAGGCTCAGCTTGGTTGAGGATGAAAAACTGTTGAGGCAAACGATTTATAAAGCAAAGCGAGAATTGGCTATAGGTTCAATACTGCAAGCAATGGCATGATATGCAATCACAGCTTAATGCCGAAAATTTTCCTTTTTCATAATATTAGTCTACTTGGTTTGAAAAAGGGGTAAACTTGTACCAAATAGAAGTCCTTTCAAATCCAATTTATGAGTGTTAAAGAGAAATGTTCACTTGGAAATCTTTTCACTTTTTGAAAACGAGTTAGAAAAGAGATTAAATAAAACTCATGATCTTTCAAGTCCAATTTAATGAGTGTGAAAGGGACAAATTCTCTCAAAAATCTTTTTGTTTTTTAGACGAGTCGTAAAATAGCTTAAATCAGACTCATTTGGGAGTTTCTAGGAGGAAAGTCACGGGGGAGGCCAAGTCTCCCATGCTGGACTTCTGTGAAATGTCAGTATCTTATGAATATCTGACACAATCTTGGGAAAACCCAAAGCTCTCCAAGTCGAGGAGGACAAAGTGTTAGCAGAGTTTATCTTCTCTGTGATGTATCAGATAGTGTCACTTACTTGAAAGGACATAGGTGAAGGAATTGGATACCCAAAAGACCTTCCCAATCAAAGGGAACCTCTACGGGACTTGGAGGGAGAGTACTCGAGGAGAGTAAAAATCTCTCTTGTTCATACGATGCAGTATCAGAAATTCTAACGACATGGTTGAAGGATGCATCATGCTCTAAAAGGAGAGTTAGATTGACCAGAGATTGCGCTGGTATAACCACTTCTTCAACTCTTGGTTGAATAGAATGCATGATAACAAGGATAGGAGACACATCACTTTGACAACGGGGGTGTGGTTAGGAGAGGATTGCATTGGCATGACTGTCATATCGATCAAAGGAGAAACAAGGTGTGGGGAAACCATAGACACCTTAGAACCTGAAGGGCCCTCAGGTGAGAATCATGCTTCTGGTATCCTAGCAGTAGCAGGACACAAACGAGTAAGGTGATTTCCTGAGACATCTAGGCTTATCAATCATATGAATTCCCTCAGTGTCATTTACAATGGTTGGTGACATGCTCTCCGCGTGACTGGAAAAAGTGAGAGATTCATCTCCCACATGACGTACATAGGTTGGAAATGTGATATTGATATGACTTGTGGCGACTAGAGTGATGCCCCCAGCATGAATAGAAGCAGCTAGTTACGGGTCTTTGACATGACTTATAGAGGTCGTCGACCAATCTCCAACATGACTAGCAGTGGTTGGTAATGGAACTCTAGTATGACTGGAAATGACTGGACTAGCAATGGTGGGTTGTGGCATTTGATACCAAGGTCTCAGGAAAGATTGGTTTTGAAACATTGCAGGCCAAGAAGGGTCCTAGTTTACATCTTGTCCCTGTCCGGAAAGGTAGTAGCCTATGCCTAATTGATCCATGGAGGTTTTTATAGGCATCATCACTGAAGTCTACAAAGAGACGAAAGTATGATAAGAATTATTCAAGTGAGGATATATGTTTCCCCCATGTAAAGGGGTTTCGTGAAGATGGTAGCCCAAATCGTAAAACTAATTCTCGTCATATGAAAGACCCGGGGATACATGTGGACCCTCCATGGGAAAAGTGTTCATAGGAACTAGCATGGAGGATGAAGGATACACAAATGGGGTTTAATAAGTAGAATAACCACCCATTTGAGTATTGGCTCCTCAACAAACATAGCTAGGACTGGATTCGTATTCCAACCTCCCACAGTGAGATTTGGTTGGGGGCATGACTCCTATCAAATGAAGATGTAGATGGCGAAGCCATGATTCCCCCATATCCAATGCTAGGATTCATATAAGTGGGCCAGGGAGACGATGGAAAGGGTGAAGGCACATTCGTCATATCAACAAGAAAATGATTAGAGACCCAAGGCATGGACTGAGTGTCATAATTCTTCATACCATTATGAAAAGCGAACATATTCGTCCCCATGAAATGAGTGAAATTCATGGGGGGGGGGTAGCAATAAAGAAGGGATTCATATGAACTCTACTATCCATGATAATGAAAACTCAAAGCACGGTATAAAATCTCAGAGGATTACTAAAAATCAAAGAGCACACCAAAAGTAATCAAACGGATAATATGCACACAAATAGGATAAAGTGGCTGAAAGGGGAATCCCTCCCTAAAGTAGGTATTCCTCGCCCAAGAGGGGCCTGAGACTCCCTAATAAATATCAAAGGTAAGAAAATAATTTGCAAGGGCCCTTGTGGGCTTAATAACCAATCGGTCATATCCCCTCGAAGAGGTAATCCTCCATAAAGGTTATGTGTTGTCTGACCCTTATTTGACCTAGGTTACCTGCAGAATAACCCCTGCAAGTAACCTATATGGATCCTAATTCAAGCAACTAAGAAACGACAGTATAACACATGCATAGGCGAGAAGTTGTAAGTCAGGGTAGAAAATCCCTAAAACATGAAAGCACTGCCTCTCATGGAGGTAAGGGCACTAGAAAGATCCCTAGATACAAGAAATACATCGCCCAAAAATTCAACCAAAGACATGTTTTTTATCATTCCACAGACACTTAATAGTCCCTACAAAGACCCAAGAAGACTCAACAATCATCAAAACCTACCCAGCAACCACCAAACCCAGCAATCAAGCAAAAAAGGTTGATGTACATGACTATTCAAGGGAAAAGCACATATGTATGCATCTTGCAGAAGGATGGCCCACGTATATATGTGACTATCAAGCAAACAACCACATATATGTGTCAAAAACACAGGTAGGATAAGGAGAAGGATGAAAGAATCAGACCCAGAGTGAACAGAGGCTGTCAAGAAATCATATGACAAGAAACACATTATGGATGAGAGAAATCTAAGGAGAAAAACACTCCAAGCCCCAAGAAGATTCAATTCCCAGTATGGTCGCAAATTTTGTTACGAGGAAAATCTTTATATGGCTAGGGGAAAACCACAAAAGACGGAAATGACTGTAGAAATAAACTTCGTTCTCAAGTATGTTATATAAACAAATGTGCTAGAAATATGAGATAAAAGGCCTACCTCATCTAGACGTTTGATGAAGTCCACCGTTGAGCGCTTGACCCAAAGAAATATACCTGCAACTAGTCCTCAACAACCAAGCATATGGTGATAATATATGATGTTAACACATTCAATAGCATAATCCATTAACATTCATAACAAATACGGCCATGGAATAATAATTCAAATATTTGCAAGATATCAATTGGACGAGAAAAGAGTATTTCTATTAAGATATAATCAACATAAGTGAATAAGTTACAGACTTCTGTGTTGGAACGGTTCGGAACTAAGAAACTAAGTTCCTTGCAATTGGGCTTCCACCAAAGGAAATCTCATGTAAGAGAGACAATGGAGTTCTCACTCAATAAGGTAAGAGCTTGGGGGCTGAACAATGTGTTCAGACTTAAAGATAAAGGGATGCAGACTCAATGTGAAGTGAATAATTCTTCCAGAGTAACTTTTCTCTCAAAGTTGAATTATTTCTCTTCTTTTCCATAGCTCAGATTTGGCCCATTTATATCCTTTAATGGGAACTAAAGGGCTGAGTTGGAACATTTCCAGTATATGGAAGGCCAAGGATTATTGATCTCATGTCCTGACATGGAAACTTGACACCATTTTTTAGTTTTGGGCACATTTCCCGATGTACACATGTTGTAGTAGTGCAACTTGTGTATACACGTGTTATATAGTATGCAAGGTGCGTATATGTGGAAAATTTGTATTTTTAGCTCTGGGATTTGCAAAATGGGATGACAAGTATGCATAGGGGAATGGAAAAAGGCCTTCTGTGCAAGATTGCATGGGGTTAGGAAAATCTTTCTATAGCAACAATTTGTGCATAAATTTTTTATTTTTGCTTACAATCTAAGAGTAAATTTTCATAATCTAGTACAATACTTATCTGTGTGGTTAGTGGATTTGCATCCAGATGGCTGTCTCATTAACTTGTCTCATTGTTTTCCTTAACATATACATTGTGTGCATGATCCCAATCAATAGTTTAATAGAACTATCAAAGTCTCCTCTTCCTTGTGGTCATAAAGCTTCCAGGCCCAGGCTTAGGCATCCCCTTCTCTGCTATACAGTCCCTTAGGAGATCCATCTTTCTTGACCAATGATTTCTTGCACAAAACAATTTCTAGGGACACGGTGTTCTCTTGTCACAAAAATATCCTTTTCCATGCTTTCCAGCTAGCATATCCAACATCTCATCTATATTATACACATAAATTCATCATGAGATATAATTATAACCATTTTCAATCGTAAATGTCAAATCTATTTTATGCAGGAAAACAAAATTTTCCAAGCATGAGCTTTCTACTCATAATGTTTGTCTCTGCAGTTGTATATATCAATATTCTTTATGGGATTACATCCCTGCCATATCTAACACCATTCTACCTGCAATTTTCTCAACCTTTCATTTGACCACACAAACTATTAGCATAACATACAATTTGTAATTATTAATTTATGAAATAGATTTTATACAGGAAAATAAAATTCCCATGCATGGATTTTTTTCTCAAAAAGTTTTTCTTATATAGATGTAGATATCAGTTTTCCATATGGATTTGCATCCCTGACATATCCAAGACCATCCTACCTGCAATTCTTTAATTTACATTCATCCAAAACAATTTGTCAATAATTATAAAATTATAATTCCCAAAACTATTTTATATAGGAGAAATAGGAGAAAATAGGAGAAAATGTCTCCTCATAATCTATTCCCTCCACATGAGAGAATCCTCTAGAAAAAATATCATTTTTGTGCCTCTTGATGCTCCCATTAACTCTGTGTTTAATCTTATAGATCCATTTGGAAGTCACTACATACTTCCCCTTAGGTCTTGGAACAATATCCCACACATCATTCTTCATGATGGACTGGTACTCCTCCATCATGACATCTCTTCATATTGGATGACTAGTTTCCTTCTCATAACAAGAAGGCTTAAAATGAATGATGTGGCTCATAGTTGCAGCATAGAATGAATATATATGAGGTCTCTTTCTCCTTAGGAATGTACCACGAGGAGTTACATGTCCTTCTGCCTCCTGCAAAGTTTGGCGAGCCCATGCATGTCTCTTCCGACCTATTGCAATATCTTTGGGAACATTAGCTAGAGCTACATGATCAACGAGACTAATTTGATCAATAGGCTCAATTGTATCCCTCTAAAAGGTAATGTCATATTTGACCATATTTGACCATATTTGACATATAGAGGTTTCCTCATGAAACCAATGGCTAAGACATATCGAGGTTCCCTCATGGAACCAATGTCTCACAAGACATATCGAGGTTTCCTTGTGAAACCAATGTCTTGGATACTTCATCTCACCATCTGAGGCATGTTAGGATGAATTCTATATTCCCCCCTACTAGTCCACATAGGACCCTCTGGTGATAATGCCTCATCATGTTTCCTTAAACATCAAAAATCCCTCTAGAGTTGGAGGTGACTCCTCCTCTATCTCTGCTCCCTCTGACACTGAAGGTAGCTCTTCCTCATTCTTTAGTGGTAACTCAATATTTTCTCCCTATGGATGTATTACAACTTCCTCTACTTGGATCTATCACCATTGTTGTGATACAGTTGGTCTTGGCTAGATGTATCCATGATAACAAGAACTGTCTCTGTTATTTGGCATAGTCCGGTCCTAGGAGCTACATTCTTCCTAGAGATCTCATGTCTCTGAGCATCATGTCTAGAAATTTCCCTCCTTGATATCATGTTGGAAGGTATTTCCCTCCAAGTCTTCCTCCTGCGACTGTCGTTATGCCTCCTTCTTAGAGATATTACTTGTGACCTTCTCAGAACAAGAAACAAGAACAACAAAAAGCATCTCTTAGAGGAGATCAATTTATCTTGTGTGCAACTATATACAATGACCCTCCAAATGATATGTCTTCTACTATGACCAACACAAATCCATCATATAATTGATGTCATATGGATACAAACACACATCCATCATATAATTGATGTCATATGGCTACCAACACACATCCATTATATACTCGATGTCATATCATTAACCATATTGATTTTCATTGAGACCTGAAATTGACATTCTCATTACCCTATTATACTCTTCACCTATACCTTTTTGGCTTACCTAAAGCTTGAGTGAATGACAAGAATGCTACCAATTTCCAATAATGAGGTCATAAGGTAAAGTATGGTTAATTCATGCATTTTGTGGTTTATTGAGTTAAGGAATTAAATATTTTATGTACTAATGCTTGATTTGTCATATGTGAATCATTGACCTCTAGATGTCTAGTGTTCCTGTACCAGCTCAGCCATCCGGTACCCGCGTGCCAAGATTGTTGTTGTCCGAATCCGGTACCAAAATAGCATCTGTTGTGATCTAGTACCAACACGAACTGTTATGATCCAGTACCAATGGCCACGCTCTGTCATGATCCGGTACCACCTTTTGCACCCTGTCGTGATCAAGTACCATCTGCCTGTTACGATATGGTACTAATATGGAAGAAGCTAATGCACTAAGTTAAGTGTCAGATCTCACCTAAGTCAATTGGTGGACGTCTATTTGTTTTAGCAAAGCTATGATAAGAATAGTTTGTTAATTGCCTCATCCTCATGCACTATGTGTCATGAGGATGAGGCTAAAGATGTAACCGAATGATTAAACTTAACAACTAATTGATTTGCAAATCACTTCACCTCCTTGTGTTTCACAATGCAGACTATTAAATAGTCGTGGCAAGGATGGTAGAAGGAGAGGAGAGTTAGCAAATCATCAATATGTAAGCAACGTATGATAGTACAGAACACATCCTGAGTGAAGATTAATGGAATGTTATTTTATCTCCATATTCTGATTATCTATGATTAAGATTGAGTTGAGTTGTTAAAGAGAGTTTTGAGTTTATGTTTTGAAGTGTGAGTGAGAGTAATGTGTGTGTTAAAAGCAAGATTCCTGTAGACGTTAGCAGCTGACCTGTTGAAGCGGCAAGGGCCCACCACCCAACAAAGTTCAGCCTCTTTGTAGATTAGCATTAGTATTTGTTTTCAGTAGTCTAAACATTGAATTAGCTAAAGCTTTAACTCTGTTAGATGATACCAGTACAGATTAGATTAAGATTTCCATTCTATAATTGCTTAGAGATCTTTAATTGCTCTGTTTTTACATATGCCCTGTTTCTGTTCTCATGAATTTGATTTCCTTGAGTGATCATAGATGTTGGCAGCAATAGTCAAAACTACTTAGATAAGAACTAGTGAAGTTCATTGTGAACCACAGCAGAACCAACATATTGATTATTGAACTACCCATGCTATGCTTTGCTGATTGATGTGTGATTTCTTTTCAGAAGTGTGGATTGCATAGTTAGTTTTCTGGGTCAGATATCAGAGTTGATCTATCAAACTCATTCCATCTCATACTTTCATGTGCCATAATGGAATAGATAGCCTCTCTGAGAAAGACAACCAAAGTACATTGCAGTTTGCTATTTTGATTTGTTTCCAGCATGCATAATCTAGTTTAATTCTATACTCGTGACATTAGAAATTACCTTTCTTACTAGTGTCTTGTAACTCTGTTGATTACGTATCCCGNATCTATCAAACTCATTCCATCTCATACTTTCATGTGCCATAATGGAATAGATAGCCTCTCTGAGAAAGACAACCAAAGTACATTGCAGTTTGCTATTTTGATTTGTTTCCAGCATGCATAATCTAGTTTAATTCTATACTCATGACATTAGAAATTAACTTTCTTACTGGTGTCTTGTAACTCTGTTGATTACGAATCCCATATTGATAATTAATGAGTGCATTATACTAAACATATAAGTAGCACAACATTTTGGCACCGTTGTCGGGGAGTTGCAAACGGTAGGAAGTAATTTTTAGCTTAGATTGTTTGCATAAATTTTAATGTTTTTAAAAGGTTTCTTGAGGGAGGAGGATAAAACATTTAAGACGTGAGTGAAGAGCCACGTGGCCACTAGAGTGGGGTTCTCTGAAGCCAGGTTGCCTTCTTACCTTCTAGATAGAATTAGGATTTCAATTAGCTAAAGAATCAATTTTCCATTTTATGCATAGATATAGAGATAACAAGGGTAGATTTGTAAGCTCTAAAGATTCAAAAACAACCCCCCCCCACTAATCCAACTGACACTGGTGCAGAAAAAATTCCACCAACAGAAAATTCAAGGGGAGCCAGCGAGGCTCCAAAAGGAGAACCTAAAACGGAAGAATCAATATTGGGACAGGCAGAACATGAGTCTGCTGAACATTTAGGAGACACAGAAAATCCATTTTCTGAACCATCCATCAGTAGAATGGTAGAAGAAGAAGGAAATGCATCTACAGATACTGAAACCTTTGGGTTTCCAATCTTGGATATTTCCAAAAACATCATCATGAAGAATATCCCATTATCATCGTTACCCATTTTTAGAGGTATGTCAACTGAAGATCTAGATTTATTTTTATTTGAATTTGACATATTATGTAGAAGCTATAACTACTCAGACGATGCCCAAAAACTTAAGCTTTCTCCTGCTACAATGAAATATTCATCCTTAAGATGGTTCATGAGCTTAGGAGAAAATACAATCCTTTCTTGGGATCAAATGAAAGACACATTTTTACGAAAATACCAAGACTATTGTAAGGATAATGTTAAAAACGACATTTTTAAAATGCATCAAACAGAAGATGAAAGTCCTGAAGACTAATTAGAAAGGTTCTTATACAACTATCAAAAGTCAAAACTATTCACCTTGGACCCAGCTGTAGTAAGAACTATATTCTTGAAAGGTCTTAGGGATGATTGCATAGAAGTTTTAAACTTGTTGAGTTTAGGAGATGTACACCAAAAAGATTTTTCAGAAATTGTAGATTATTGTAGGAGATACTCAAGAGGACAAGCTAAAACGGGCAAAGGACCAAGAGATCCTTTTAGCAGAAATACAAAATAAAGTTTAGGGGCTGTCACCAGAACTGAGTTAGGAAACTTATTGGAAAACTTTAAAACAGACATCTTGAGCACAATAAGTAACCAATTAGATACTCTGAAACTGAAAAAGAAACAAGAAGAAGATGCTTTAGTAATATTTTTTCATAGATGTCGAAAGAAGCACAGCAGCGAGAAAGAATACCCATTAAATTTCATAGAAATCTGCGATCTATGTACACTAGAACACCCCACATCTGAGTGTCCAACCTTTCTTGAACTACAAGCCATGTATAGGGAAGGAGGAGTCTCACAAGAACAACCATGCCCTTCTATAAGACCTTGGAGAGCCCAAAATCCCAATACATTTTATGATCCTAGTACACAATATCAACAACAACAATGGGGTCCTTCCCCAATGACTTATCCACAATGGACACCTCAGCAAACTCAACCTTCGCAACAAGGTTGGAGGGGACCTATGTATGGAAATCCATCTTACCCTACATATCCACAGTACCCTACAAACATTTCCCAATTACTACCTAGATTCAACCCACCACAAACGCAAGTTTTACTCCCACCTCCTATACAACAGCAATTTACAAACCCCTTGAATCCTAATCAACAACAGCAAGTATCTATAAATGCCAATCAACAACCACAAAACCAAGATGCCCACAACCCTCCAAGACCAACAACAATCCCTGCTAGTCAGTCCCTAACCCCAATAATCGACCCACCCACCCTGTGCAGAATACAGAATTTCAAACCTTTCCCACCTATGAAATTCAACTACGATCAGGGAAAGTGGTAAACCAATCAGATCTTGCAGTAATAATCCAGGAAGAAAATGATAATCATTCTAAGGAAGAAAACACTCAAACCACCCCTGCAGAAGAAGAGGCCCCTCCTCCTATCCCAATCACTTCTCAGTCTGTATGAGTACCCCAACAAATTAATCTTCCACCTTACCCCAAAAGACTATTAGTGAAGAAACCCAACCCACCCCTGCACAAAGATATAGAAGATGAATTACGAAATGTGTGCATAAAAATACCTCTACTGCAAGCTATTAAAGATATCCCTATATACGCCAAAATTATAAGGGATATTTGCATTAAGAAACCAGGAAGGAAGAAGAAGGAACCTCCTCTTGTTCAGGTAGTGGGACAATTATCTGAATTTATTTCCGAAATGCCATACAAATATAATGACCCTGGAAACCCAATTGTCACTGTTGAAATTAATGGTATTTCTCTACCAATCACACTCATTGATTTGGGTTTAGTTATGAATGAAATGCCTTTTGACACTATGCAAAAGCTCCAAATCAACCAGTTAATACCAACCCAAACCATGATCGAGTTGGCAGATAAGTCAGTCATTAGCCCTGCAGGAAGTTTAGATGATGTCACAGTCACTCTAGCTTCTTGGGAATATCCAGTAGAATTTTTATTCATCTATCCTAAATCATCCTCCAAACCAGGACACCCTATGGTTCTTGTCCGCCCTTGGCTGGCCACAAAAGATGCCTTTATTAGCTGTCGGTCTGGTGAGATGACTATATCCAATGACACACATAGCCAAGAACTTGTCCTTTTCCCTCCTGCCCAACCGGCACAAGAAATAACTATTTGGTTAGAAAACCCTTATGGAGAGGAAGACTGCATCAGACCTCTGTTAACACTTGAACAAGTAAGAGGAATACAAAAACAATCAGATGAACAAGTCTTAAGCTTATTTTTGGCTGACACAAATTACATTGAGTACCCAAGGTCTTTTGCAGAATTGTCACATATTTTTAGTTCTGAATTTCAACAAACTTGGCACCCTGATATCACTCAATTATACACTTTATCACCAGCCTCCTCAGATAAGGAAGAAACTACTGAACTTGTTGAGATTAGCCCAGGAAAACCTTTATATATCAACTCTAGTTTGGAACCAAAACAAAAGACACAAGTGATTGAAATGCTCCAAAGACAATTTGATGCCTTTGTATGGGATTATGCAGACATGAAAGGCATTCACCCTGACACATGCACACATCATATCTACACTAATGACCAAATCAAACCAGTTAGACAGCCTCAACGAAGAATGAATCCAACCCTTAAAGATATTGTAAAAGAAGAATTGCAAAAACTCCTTCGAGACAATCTCATATACCCCATTTCAAATAGTCAATGGGTATCTCCACTTGTCATAGTCCCCAAGAAATATGGTAAGTGGAGGATATGTGTAGACTTCCGGGAGTTAAACAAATCCACCCATAGGGATTACTTTCCCTTACCATTTATCGATCAGGTGTTGGATACCTTGTCCGGAAAGAAGTATTTTTCATTCTTGGATGGGTTTAGTGGTTACAACCAAATACA
Source organism: Picea mariana (assembly GCA_032191745.1). Classification (NCBI taxonomy): domain Eukaryota; kingdom Viridiplantae; phylum Streptophyta; class Pinopsida; order Pinales; family Pinaceae; genus Picea; species Picea mariana. The sequence continues at coordinate 116,339 of JASDQU010309557.1, forward strand.
AATAGCACCCGAAGATCAGGAGAAGGCCACTTTCACCTGCCCTTGGGGCACATATGCTTATAGGGTGCTCCCTTTCGGACTTTTCAATGCCCCAGCCACTTTTCAAAGAGTTGTCCTAGCCATTTTCTCTAACTTGACCAATGATTGTGTGGAAGTCTACATGGATGACTTTACAGTCCATGGACAAGACTTCCAGGAAGCATTGGCCAGCTTAGAAAAGGTCTTTATTAGGTGTAAGGAAACTAACCTTTCCTTAAGTAATGAAAAATCAAAAATGATACTCACTGAAGGTATTGTTTTAGGACATCACATTTCCCGTTCTGGCATGAGAGTTGATCCGGCAAAAATTTATATCATCACACAAATCAGAATACCTTCCTCACAAAAGGAAGTCCACATCTTTTTAGGACATGCTGGCTACTATAGAAGATTCATTCTGAATTTTAAAAGCCTAGCGACCCCTTTATTTAAATTATTATCTAAAGAAGCTGAATTTAAGTGGGATGATGAATGCCAAATATATTTTGAAATTCTAAAACAGAAATTGTCAACTACCCCTGTATTAAGAGGACCAAATTGGTCCCTTCCTTTTCATATTTGTACCGATGCCTCAGACACAGCCCTTGGGGCAGTCTTTGGACAAAGAGAAAATCAAGTGCCCTATGCTATTTACTTTGTCAGTAAAAATATGTCTCCAGCTGAAGTTAATTATACAGTCACAGAAAAGGAATTGCTAGATGTAGTCCATGCTATCAATAAATTTAGACACTATATTAAAGGATATCAAGCTTTTGTACACACTGATCATTCATCCATCCAATTATTAATGAACAAACCTGTAACAAATCCTAGAGTTACACGATGGCTCTTATTATTACAAGAGTTTAATATCAACATTATTGATAGACCTGGTAAAGATAATCTTGTGGCTGATTTCTTATCTAGAATGATTCATTTGGGAAATAATGCACCAGTAGAAGATACCTTTCCTGATGAAAATTTATTTGTTATTTCTAAATTCACTATGTGTTATGCAGATGTTGCTAACTATCTTGTGACAGGGAAGATGCCTCTTAAATTGTCTCCTAGAGAAAAACAGAAAGTCATTCAACTAAGTGCAAATTACATGTGGCACGATGATTGGCTCTACAAAACAGGACCAGATTTGGTGATCAGGAGATGTGTAAGGGAAGATGAAATTCATGATATTTTACAAGCCTGCCATGATGGCCCTTGTGAAGGACACTTCGCAAACAAAAGGACTGCTTACAAAGTTCTACAATCAGGTTACTACTGGCCTCATATTTTCAGAGATGCTAAAACCTATGTATCCAATTGTGATGAATGTCAATGAATGGGTAAGCCTACTGCACGAGATCAAATGCCACTTCAAGC
>JASDQU010309557.1:117882-131039 GCA_032191745.1 Picea mariana
TTTTTAATGATATCTTTACTAGATTTGGTGTACCGTGAGAAATTGTGACTGATTAGGGAACTCAATTTACCTCTCATCTAGTCAAAGATGTTACAAAATAGTACCAAATCAAACACAGGAAATCTACACCCTATCATCCACAAGCAAATGGACAAGTAGAATCCACCAACAAAGTTATTGAGTCCATTCTTACCAAAACAGTATAGCTACACCATAAGGATTAGGCTGACAAATTATTAGAAGCCTTATGGGCTTATAGAATCACCTGGAGGAATACAACAAGACATACACCCTATGAGTTAGTGTATGGGAAGCAGGTGCTTCTCCCTATAGAGTTTCATATCAAAACCTTCAGGACTACAGTACAAGTTGGCATGAACTTGGATGAAGCCCAACAATAAAGACTCTTGCAGCTTAATGAGTTGGATGAAACCAGGTAGGAAGAACTTCAAAGGACTACCCTCATTCAAGAACAGAGAACAAAATGGCATGACAAGTATCTCAAAAAGAAAAATTTTCAACAAGGAGATTGGGCCCTATTGTATGACAGCAGATTCAAGAACTTTAAAGGTAAGTTAACCACCCATTGGATGGGACCTTACGAAATTGACACTATCTACGATAATGGTTCAATCAGGATAAACACAATTGATGAACAATAGAGACCACTACTTGTGAATGGTCACCAGTTGCGAGTTTACAACAAACCTTTGTCAAAAGAAGAATTCGTGACTCGTATACTACAAAATTCAAACATGCAGATGATCAGTAAGGAAGGAGATCCTCCTACTGACCCACATTGATTGATTGGTTTATTTAAAACTTTTTGTACATAGGTGTGGATCGAATTTTGTTAATAAGATGAAGGTAACAAAAGACTCTTACCCCCTTTTGTTTTATTTTTGCAAATTTTCTTTTCTTTTGTACGAAAATTTTTATAATCTATTTGATCCTTCATGAACTTGCTAAACATCAATTGTAGGCATCAACAATATTATGTTCTGTTTTGGTACCAGAAATCCTGTTATGGTCCAGTACTAGTCTGGTACCAGAGTCTATCCTTCTACAGTACTATCAAAACATATTGACAAAGCATATTCCAAAATATTATGTCAATGAAGCCATGCAACAACCACTTAAGATGGAACCACGAATCCAAAAGCACTATCAAATGGCAGCCCTTCTATTGACAACTAAAGGGAAGTATTTTAATTTCTTTTGGTTCTATTGCTGAGAATAACTTTAATTTCTTTTGGTTCTGTTGCTTAAAAACAAAATAAAAAGAGGGACACATTCTTTACCTATGATTTCTCAAAGAACCATAATCCACTTTAAAGACTAGAAGTTTTCCTTTACCCGGTATTTCAGCATGATTTAAAGGAAAAAAATATATATTAGCCTATAAGCAACTATCTCACCCTAACCAGACTTCAATAGTATTCATTGGATTATATTATTCAAGAGTAACATATGAGTATATGAACACTCTCTACCATGGGCACACTACCAAAACTTTTATGGCAGAGGATGTACCAGTACCCCAAGGAAAATTTAGGTCATTCTCTTATGGACAACTTCAGACAAAATTATACATCTGGATCACTCTAAAGAAATAATTTTCATAAAAGTTTATTTTTCCTTCAGACAAATCTTTAAAAGACATACAAAAGAAGAGTATATTCTTTCCAACCCAATACCATCCCACCCTATAAAAAGGTTTTCAGATGAGCCTCCCCTGTCACCGTGAAAAGCACTCTTTATTACAAACCAAAATAGGTGACTATGGACAAGAATCCCTTGATGGGAAAAAGGGATTAAGAGACTAACCCACCGGGATACTGAGCAGGTCTGCTGGCAGTGGGTACCAGTCTGTGGTATGACTAGGAAAACCCATCAGGGTATTGAACAAGCCTGTTGGCAATGGGGCATTCTACCTGGGGAAGGCACCTCTCACTAATTATCACAACTACTGCACCGGAGTACTAAACAAGCTTGTTGGCAGTGGGTTCTGGTTGAAAAAAGTCTCATCTATACTTTTCTGATTGAAAAATCCACTTTTTTCCATCTAAAACAAAAAGAGTAAAAGTCATTATTGGTTTTCATGAGATACCAAACTCCAGATGAATCAGCAACATAATTTCTCCAAGCAAATGTCCATTTGAGAATCACCCTAAGTCAACTTACCGGTCTGACATCTAAAGCCTACACTATCTAAGAAGGAAACTTCTTAAGGGTGGAGCCCTAACTAGGGAGTCTAATCTACTTATATTGTGAAATTTATTTATAACAACCAATGATAGTAAATCTTTAAATCAAGTTAGGTGGGATCTGTTCTTCTGGCAAACATATATGTATTCCCCTGTTTCATTGTTGAATGCTACCTCTATCAATACTCCATTAAAAGAAGGGAAATTTCATTTTTAGCATGAGATGCAAACATATATGTATTCCCCTGTTTCACTGCTAAATGCTACCTCTGTCAATAATCCATTAAAAGAATGGCAATTTCATTTTTTCCTGGCATGAGATCATAAGTTGTACTTCTAAAATTTGATTGATTTCTTTTGCTCTTATCATCTTTCTCCATTATGATATAAAATGATGAATCTTCTTTCCTACAGATATACAACATCTTCGACATGGGGGAAGGTCAAAGAGCCCCTTTAGAACTCTTTTCCACACTTACATGATCACCCTACAGAACCAAATACAAAAAGAGATAAGCACATCAAAAGTACAGGACATTCTCGTACCAAGTTTTTAAGAAGCTTCAGTCTAAAAGGATGAATCCTGACAATTTACAAGCAGTCACACATGCTATGGGTATCAATCATACAAAGGTGAAAGCAAAGGTAACATGGTATTTATTTTCCTATGCTCATAAAACTACAATAAATATGAAAAGCTATACTAAATTTTACGACCTGAGTATTAAACCCATGCGCCTATCCCTCATACCCATATGCCTAAACCTAATTAATCCTCTCATAGCTCTTGAACATGGTTAAGGGAAAAAATCATATCAAAATATAAAACATGCATAGCAATGATAAGCCACGAATATATTTCATCCTCAAGTAAATTCATGAACCTATCTTATACCATGAACCACGATCAAACATTACTTTCACCACCCGAATGTCCAATCACCTATCTCAAAATGATGCCTTGAACACCCAAAGTATTATCATCATCATTACAGTAACGAGTAGAAATTAAATAGCTTATCTGGTGGCGAAGCCATCCAGATAAGCTTCATTTGGTCATACTTTTTCCTTGCAGTACCCTCACTTAAACTTACCATTCGCAACACAATCACCATACTTCCCCCTGTCGTGAGTTTTTCTCCAGTCCCGAGCCTGCTCCCTTCCAGTACCAAACCCTTCATCAATTAACTAAACCCTTGTGCTATAGCCAGATCCTTTTCTCAACTTATAACGATGGTTTTTACTAGACACGAACCGGTTTTCCAAATTTAAAGGGAAACCGAGGAGTACCAATTATGTCAAGAAAAATATGCTAGATTGGGGTGGATACCATTTCTAGAAAAAATTACAGGTTGGCACGAGAAGATTTCTTAGGAATTTATACAGATCTATGATGGAGAGAGCGCACATATAGGTAATCTACAACTGATAATCAACAAAGCGACCTTAAGGGAGGTCATGGGACTACCAATCAAGGGAGATAAATACTTCAAAGGTGTAGGAATTAACAAAGAAATGTGCCAAAAATTCTTGAAGGCCGATCATCAGCACCCCGACTGGAATAAAGGGATCCCTAGGAACTACATCAAAGAGGAATACCATCCAATGATTACCAGTCTTCAACGATTTGCCACTTGTGAAGGAAGGTATGTCGTGACCTTCATCTATCACCTTAGGCTCCTATTGCATTTTGAAGGAGGCCCTGAAATCGATTTTCCATATTTTATGTGGATGAGTTTGAATAAAATGGTAAGAGTTGTTAAATCCATCTCCAAAGTAGAGAAGACTAGCATCACTTATGAAGGCCTCATTAAAATGCTAGTTTTACATGAGCTTAGGAAACAGAGAATTAGTTGGAAAACCCTTATCACACAAAACCTTCCCACAGAAAACAAATCTATGGAAGAAACCCAACATGCTCCAAATAAAAGTAAGGAACCCCAAGAACAAAATAACAAGAAGGGTAAGACAACTCCACCATCATCTAGGGAAGTGAGCCAACATGAAAAAGCAGGGTCCTCTTCCACAGTAAACAAGACTTCTAAAAACTCAGAATCAAAAGGTAAAAACAAACTAGTTGAGGAGACTTCAATGATGGCAGTTGAGAAAGAGGGCCATCAGACAAAAATGATGAAGAAAGGGAAGCATATCTCATAAACTAAAAGTAAATAGTCTATGGCACAACCCCCTGTCACCATTTCACAATTAGAGAGGAAGAAAAGGAAGCCTGTGAGCATCCCTGATTCGGTACCTCCTTATAAAAGAACTATGAGGAGCATGGCAAGGAAGGGAAAAACAATAGTCAGTCCTCATACACCAGAAAATCCAATCGACCTTACCTCCCCTTCTGAGGATTTACCAATCCAAGATGACATCCCCAATCTGACCGAAGAGAAAGCCACTATTACTTTATGTGTGATGAGGGAGGAAGTCAAGGAAAGGGAGTGCACCTAACCAGCAATTGTAGAATCAACAAAGAACTTGACAAAAGAACAAATGAAGAAAAGGATTGGGGAATTACAAAAACAAAATCAGGCACTCCAACAAGAAGTAAAGGAATATCAACTCTTGGATAGATATATCAAAAAGGAAAATGAGCAGTTGAAAGAAACCAGCCAACAAATTCAAGACAACCATGAAGAGACGTCTAACAAGCTCAAGAACGTATTACGACTCCTACAATACGTTAGGGTCATCAAAAAGGAGCTAAGAGAAGAGGCTTCAGCCATCAATATCATTGATCCACCAAAGTAAAGAACACAATCTCAAGTTTTGAAAAATTTTGGGTTTTGTTTTCAGTTGCATGAGGACATGCAATGATTTTGGCATGGGGGAATGTTGAGACCTGAAATTGACATTCTCATTACCCTATTATACTCTTCACCTATACCTTTTTGGCCTACCTAAAGCTTGAGTGAATGAAAAGAATGCTACCAATTGCCAGTAATGAGGTCATAAGGTAAAGTATGGTTAATTCATGCATTTTGTGGTTTATTGAGTTAAGGAATTAAATATTTTATGTACTAATGCTCAATTTGTCATATGTGAATCTTTGAACTCTAGATTTGTAATGTTTCTGTACCAGCTCATCCATCCAGTACCTGCGTGCCAAGACTATTGTTGTTCGAATCTGGTACCAAAATAGCATCTGTTGTGATCCGGTACCAACGGCCATGCTCTGTCATGATCTGGTACCACCTTTTGCGCCCTGTCATGATCCAGTACCATATGCCTGTTACGATCCGGTACTAATATGGAAGAACCTAATGCACTAAGTTAAGTGCCAGATCTCGCCTAAGTCAATTGGTGGACGTCTATTTGTTTTAGCAAAGCTATGATAAGAATAGTTTGTTAATTGCCTCATCCTCATGCACTTCGTGTCATGAGGATGAGGCTAAAGATGTAACTGAATGATTAAACTTAACAACTGATTCATTTGCAAATCACTTTACCTCCTTGTGTTTCATGATGCAGACTATTAAATAGTCGTGGCAAGGATGGTAGAAGGAGAGGGGAGTTATCATATCATCAATATGTAAGTAGTATATGATAGTATAGAACACATCCTGAGTGAAGATTAATGGAATGTCATTTTATCTCCATATTCTGATTATCTTTGATTAAGAATGAGTTGAGTTATTAAAGAGAGTTTTGATTTTATGTTTTGAAGTGTGAGTGAGAGTAATGTGTGTGTTAAAAGCAAGCTTCCTGTAGACCTCAGCAGCTGACCTATTGAAGCAGCAAGGGCCCACCGCCCAACAAAGGTTAGCCTCTTTGTAGATTAGCATTAGTATTTGTTTTCAATAGTCTAAAAATTGAATTAGATAAAGCTTTAACTCTGTTATATGATAACAGTACAGATTAGATTAAGATTTCCATTCTATAATTGCTTAGAGATCTTTAATTGCTCGGTTTTTACATATGCCCTGTTTCTGTTCTCATGAATTTGATTTCCTTGAGTGATCATAGATGTTGGCAGCAATAGTCAAAACTACTTGGATAAGAACTAGTGAATTTCATTGTGAACCACAGCAGAACCCACATATTGATTATTGAACTACCCATGATATGCTTTGTTGATTGATGTGTGATTTCTTTTCAGAAGTGTGGATTGCATAGTTAGTTTTCTGGGTCAGATATTAGAGTTGATCTATCAAACTCATTCTATCTCATACTTGCATCTTCCATAATGGAATAGATAGCCTCTCTGAGAAAGACAACCAAAGTACATTGCAGTTTGCTATTTTGATTTGTTTCCAGCATGCATAATCTAATTTAATTCTATACTCGTGACATTAGAGATTACCTTTCTTACTGATGTCTTGTAACTCTGTTGATTACAAATCATGGATTGATAATTAATGAGTGCATTATACTAAACATATAAGTAGCACAACATTTTTTTAGTGTTAAATTAGACAAGAACATTTTTCCACAAGTGGTAATTACTTCCAATGATATATGATATTACTTTAGTAAACTCTAGAACATCACTAAGTAACTCATAAAATTTCAACTTCTTAGAAACTTCAGTCTCTTCCTTAGATCACTTCTCACGTGTGAGAGAGAAAAAATATATGTCTATTGTTGTGTCTTTCAAGTGTCTTTTTATAGTAATATTGGATTGATCCAAAAAGACACGTCTATTGTAGCTACCCAAAGATTAATTTGGTTATAATCCATCCACATAGTATTTGACTTTGTTAATTTTTTCCTCTATGATTCATGAAGTTATTTTCATAAATATAGGTAGAAGTAAATATCGAGTACATTCCTCATATTTAGGTAATTAGACATTTTCACTAGAAATTACTTCCCACCATAACTTATCAAATTCTTTCTATAATTTAGGTAGGAGTAAAAATTAAATATGTTGTACATGGATATTGTAACAACCCCATAAATTTAACACTTCCAACAATTTACCCTACTCTCATTTTCCCAGACCCTCCTATGAAGGATTTGTAACACACATGAACCCTCAGTATCCTTTCTAGGGATGGGGCATCAAATGTTTTATTACTCTAATCATCTCAAATCACCTCTTCAACGTCTTCATACTCTTATACTCACATGCATCTTTCTAACGACTGTTATTTGGCTCTAATACGACCTATGCTTTGCAATATATGGCCTCCCGAAGTTCTTTGAGCGTTATTAGTTGAGGGCCACGTGGCTCATTAGTACCATTCCCAAGTTCCTATATCCATGGGGAATGATCATCCATCGTCCAATCCAACAACAGGACATGGTCTGCATATAATGCATGAGCTAGAGGGAATTTTGGCGTTCGATGCTTCGGCATTGATCACCCCTTTTCCTTTATGCACGCATGTCCTATGGAGTCTCAAATTCCCAAACTTTATAAGGGTACAGAATCTCTCCAGGTGGCTCTGGCTTGCTCTGAATTTTGGGCCTTTCCACTTATCCATGACCCTGCATCTCAAATCCCTCGGAGTCCCAAATACTCCTCCCACCAAATGGACCAAATAGATAATATCCAGTGATGACACATGGCAAGGCAGAGATGACATGTAGCCCCTATAATAGGTGACATGTGTCGCATTTTAATGGGCATGTAGGATCTATGAAATGTCTGAATCCAGGTGATATCTGGCATGTCAAATGTTGGTACATGTCACCCTAGTTGATGTCAGTGTGCCATGTCACCCTAGATTGATCTCCTTCCAAGCCCTTTGATCTCATGGTCAAGGTGTGTCCATGTAACCCATGAATGTATGGCCTTCATTACCTTGTAATTTTGACGTTTGGGAGATCTGTGGTCTCAGCTCCTCCTTGCTCCCGGAGTGGTCAGTGTCGGGTTGACCATGGTCTAGATCTAACGATCAAGGGAGATCCCAAAGGGTTCCAAGATCTACGATCCTCATCACTTTACAACTCCAGACTTTGGAGGCTTCGCTGTTATGACCGCTCCACTCTATTGAAGTAACACTACGTCGAAGTACCATACATGGGTCCCTCCACTGGTTAATCAAATGGCTAAGAGGGGTTCTTAACAAACTCCCCATATCCACATCTCACATCACTTCGTAACTTCGACATTCGGGGAGTTGGGTTCTTTAACATCCATATTCTCTCGAAGTAGGACTTCTCTAAATTTACCTCGGCGTAGATCTAATGGACAAGGGTACTCCCGAATACCCTCTGATCTGTGGCTTGCATTACTTCACAATTGATTAGAGGATCAAGGTTTAATGGTGGGGAAGGTCTCTCTACCATGATTAGGGAAATATGCAGGCATCGGTCGACCTCGTGGGTAACCATAACAATCAGTTGCCTTCAGTTGGTTTACAAATGGTAAGGTCGAAACACTATGGAGTTTTGAAGCCAAAAAGGCTTATCTCCATTTGGGACCTAGTGCAGGGTTTCCATACCTTGGTCACAAGGGTCCTTCAAAAATTCTCGCAGGCTATGCACTAATCTCTTAGCCGCGAATTGGTTAAGGACATGGGCATGAGCCCCTAGTCATATGGCTGAAAGATCTAGAGGGTTTGAACTTATTATTCCCGCAAAGGTAGAATCTAAACGTTGGTAGGATTTAAGCATTCTAGTAAACCCTTCCCCGACACTCTTATAGGCTTATGTCCCATATCTCTCTAGTTGCTCAGTTGAAGTAAATAGAAGACCCTTCAAAGCATGGGTTCGCAGAGAAGCAATACACATTTCTACCTTAATCATTCAATACAAAACTCAGTCATAAACATATAAATATATTCACTCATGATTTTCATTTCAACACACAGAGTATGAAAGTACTTATCAAAAAAGTAGAGTTTATGAAGAAACTATTTAAAGGGGTGCATATTTCCACCCAACCATAGGCACAACCACTACTGAACAGATTTATCACTAGTCACCCCCGAGATATACCATGATGCTCTAAGAGATACTTTTTATTCTTACATAGAGACAGTAACAGAAGGAGGTTATTCTCCTACTCCCATGGGATCTTGGCAACAGGTTGTCTCTATACCAAGCACGGAGGCTTGCATGAGTACCTCCACAATCACTTGTTAGCCCCGTTTATCAGCTTGAAAATGAAAACCTTGCCAACATCTTCTTATGCCTAGAATGAGCTCATTTCCCAGTCCTTCCTTGAACGAGAGAGTAGTAAGTGCTATTTTCTCTTCTCGAGATTGGTCTTTCGACTCTTCTCTCTTCACGGATCCCCTCTCTTCATCTCTTCCCACGAATTAACTATTTTATTTCCTTCCTTAGTGATGTAGGAGCATCGTCAACATCAAGCAAGTGTGGGGGCAAGCGCCACACATTTTGAGCATATGTTAAATTGTTTAAAAACTTTTGAAGAGTGGATGCGCCAAACTTAAATGTGATAGTTAAGGAGAGGCGTACTTAGGTATTGTAAAGGACCTTGAGCGATCCGTTCTCATCCATAGTAGGTAGAAGGCATTTATGTAAGTAGGTAGAATTGAATATTAGATTAGACAGTTTTAGAAGGAGTGGAGGGAAAACGGATATAGACACCCTCATTGTGCATTGTAACATTATTGAAGCAGGAAAGAAGCAAGAGCATGCAGTGAGCTGTGTAAGAACACCCATGTACAGACATTTGGATTAATAGAAAGAGGTTGATTCAAATTCATGGTTTGTGTTTGTTCTCTGTGTATTGATGCTGAATGATATGCTCATTTTATGCCTGTTTCATGTTATACATTTGCTTTATATGCTGTATATGATTTCATGTTTGAGTTGAAGTCTGAGAGGAAGGAGGAATGAGTTTCAATTGTTTCTCTATCTGAGCCAGAGGTTCCTGCAAGGAGTGCAGTTGAAGTGTCCGCAAGGAGTACGTTGACAGAGGGTTTAGCTAGAGTAACTTTTGTTCTCATTCTCTCAAAAGTGCAGACAGGCACAAGAGCCATGCAAGGAGCGCACATGCCAAGTAAAGTATCAGGGTTGTGAACCTGAGTAAGGTGTGAGAGACTGCTGCTGCAGGAGTGCACAGAGTCGAAGGTATTCAGCACTTGGAAGTGTCTGATAGTTTCTGCAAGGAGTGCGTGCGAGACTCTTCTCCAAGACTTGAGTTGGGAAGAAAGCTCAAGAGGGATAAGGCCTTCTAATCCATTTAACGATAGTGCAGAGAAGTTGCAACTGGAAGTGTTAAGGAAGGCATCGTAAGTTTGCGTGTGGTGGAGAAGTTGAGGAAGAACACTCAGATCATTCGTAGAAATTGTCAAAGGGAAGAGACTGACGGTCAGGAATCTATGGGGAGGATTCCCGAAATTCTGCCAGCCATCTGCCAGACAAGCGAGGGGGTTTACGGCTGCATCCGGAGTTCAAGCTCAATATATTGTGCACCGTCAGATCTCATTCAAACACCTGTCAGCCATTGGATTGACCATGAATTTCACGGAGTTTAAGCTTTGCGAATGGGAGTACGAAAGTTCTGACGAGAGTCGTGGCCATCGGAATTTCGGCATTCATGAAATCGGGAGTCACGAGGACGAGTGATCGGGAATTTCCAAGGTGAAAATCCTAGGATCAATCTGAGTCGTCCATCTTGAAGAGACAGGTGGCAATCATCGAGAGCCCATCAGCATTTTGGTCATCAGGACTCACATAGGTAAGTGGATTGGGTTTATATAATTGATGAAACCCGAGGGTTGATCTGAACCATCCATCCACTTGGGACGCATGTCAAAAATTTTAGGGAAGTCGAGGATCGACATTTCGTGAGTCAGGGAGACAAGGAGGACTGGCATTTCAAAATCGCGAAGTCCGATTTTTTGAAAGGAAAGAGAGTCCCGTGTGGGACCCTGTTGACGTCGTCTCTCGATAGCGAGATATCGGGAATTTCCAAGGTGAAAACCCTGAAGCATACGAGAGTCGTCCATCTTTGAGGATGCATGGCAACAATCTCAACTCTCGAAGAAAGTCCCAAAACAAAATTCATATCGGTAAATCGACATTCGTGAGATCGGGGAAATCGAAGGCCAAAGCACTTCGGCCTTTGAAGTCACGAAATCCCGAAAGGGGGTAAGACAGAGGTCATGTGAAAGGAGGTCATGTGGACCACAAGCCTAGCCCAAAGAGTTAACCAAAGATTAGAGCCTATCGAGGAAGCGGAGATCGGGAAATCAGGAATCAACGGGTCATGACATCGGGAGTTTGAAAACCCCGAAACCTGATTTTCTATTCTTCTGTCGAGAATAGAACAGTGACCGGCCTAGAGACTGTGAGGAGCCGAAAAGACCTGTGGGTCAGTTTCAAAGGATATTCCAGTGGAGAATCGAAGGAGCCACTCCGGCTCAAGGGTAAAATTAGAACGATCCTTAAGACCGGGAGGTCAGCGCAGGGGCCTTTGCTAAGGCAGAGGGTGCAGCTGCGTCAGGTTGGTATCAGAGCTTAGAAAAGATTCCTTGCTTCCTGTAGCAGGGAGAAGGAGAATTCACCATTCCGCCAAGAAGAAGAGATAGACAATCACCTGATCCAGAGGAGGAAAGGGAGACGTCCAGAGGAAGGGGTAGACAGGTGCAGAATCTAGAAGTCGAAAGAGATCTGCATAACATACACGCCAGACTTGTGGACGTGGAGATAAGACAAAAACGCACAGCTGATATAGGGGATATCAGTGAGTCCGAAAATGAAGATGATGCTGGACGTGGAGAAGAAGAAATCACAGTAGAAGATGCAGCAAATGAGTGCTTTCTTAAAGATATTGCAAGAATGGGTGCAAAGGCGAAGATGGACATTCCAGTTTATGAGGGAAATCTGGATGTAGAAGATCTTCTAAACTGGATTAGAGCTCTAGACACCTACTTTGACTATGAAGATGTCGAAGAAGACAAGAAGGTCAAGCATGCTGTCATGAGATTAAAAGGACATGCCGCATTGTGGTGGGATGAACTACAAGCGGATAGGTGTTGCCAAGGCAAGCAGAAAATTAAGAGCTGGGACAGGATGATTGCAAATTTGAAAGTGAAATTCATCCCGAGAGATTACCAAATTACTCTGTTCAGGAGAATGCAGAACCTGAGACAGAAGCTGATGATGGTGAAAGAATACACTGAGGAATTTTACAGGCTGAATATCAGGGCAGGTCATCATGAAAGCAATGATGAAAAGGTATCCAGGTACATGAATGGCCTGAGATATGAGATTCAGGATGAGATGAGTATGTTGACCATCCGAATGGTGGAAGATGCTTATCAGATGGCTCTAAAAGAGGAAGAGAAGCTAAGCTGAAAGTAGGGTCAAAGAGGCCGAGGCAGAAGTCATCCCAAAGGCAAATCAGTTGCCTAGGAAAAATATCAGAAGCCCAAGGAGGACTGAAAGAAACCTCAGACTCAAACTGAGAGAGGTGGAACCTCACAACGAGGGAAGAAATATGCTGAACAGAGAGGACAAAATACTGAGCAGAGAGGAGATTATGCTGACAACGACACTTTTCCTCGTACTAGAGGCAAAGGAAGAGGAAGAGGTGGAGTAATCACATGCTTCACATGCGAGAAGAATGGGCACAAGTCTTACGAGTGTCCAAATAAAAAGAAGGATGTTGGAGAGGCTCACATCACTGGAGCACAGAGGCGAGATGTTGAGGCAAAGGACGCTAAAGGTGGAAGATCGCTCATGATGCGAAAAGTCCTTTTGACACCCGAGAAGGAGGCGGAGATTTCAGTCCAAAGAAATAGACTTTTTCAGACTGCTTGCAAGACCAAGGACAGAGTGTGCAAGATCATTGTGGATAGTGGTAGCACAGATAATCTTGTCTCAACCGAGATGGTAGAAAAGCTGGGGCTAGAAACAATTGAACATCCAAGTCCCTATAAAGTTTCATTGTAATGACCCTTTTCTTATTACTATGAATAATTTCATAAATAAACCTAAACATGGGCTAAATTATAATTAATTATTATATAACCTTAATTGATTACAAGTTATTAATTAATTATTTTGATTATACTTAGCTGA